>CM076570.1:36959884-37148164 GCA_034641835.2 Pinus albicaulis | reverse complement strand
TGTCCACCAGCACAAACTCACTTCACAATTTGCAATATTCAATCAACAATTCTTCGATACCATGTAGAAATTATATGCACTAAGCATGCATATGTCCTAGATCCACCTGATCTCACACTATTTAACTTTATGCAAGATACTGAATCTATTCCACTTGTTAATCTTTTGCGGAAAAAATTAATTGCACACACATGTGAAGCATAAACAAAAATATTCAATCGCACATAACGCAGTTTTTAACCCAGAAAGCCTGAAGCTGAAAACCCCAAATATATATTATGTAACATGGAGATCATATGAAAATCTCATACAAATAATACAAAGCTTATCACAAGCTCTCAGTACAGTACAATCGGCATACATTAATCAGGACCAATCTTGCAAAGCCATGCACCGATCTTTTCCTCATGCTAGCCTGCCTCCACTGCGCAATCCATGCTGAAGAATAACAATGAATGAATTCGAATTACCCTTGCCTTTACTGCACAATCCTCATTGGAAACTCCAATGTGTGTGTGATGCAATCAATGCATCACTATAGTCACAACAGATAGTCTATCTTGCCCTTTCACCTATCTCTCCACTGGGTCTCCACTAAAAGCGCCGCCTGCTTTGTAGTTGGCTTCTTGTATTGTTCAGTTGATTAATGAGTTATTATTTGTGAATTAACTAATTAATTCACTCCACTCTCACTAGTGTATCAATCAGTTAGACTATATACAACTAGCTCAACTGAGTCTAACTGAGTTAAACTGAATACAACTCCATAACTAGTTCTTCCAACTGTGTCATAACTCTGCCACTTGAGTTCTAACTGAGTCCTCCATACATTAGCTCCAGTAAACCCTTGGGAATTGCGTAATTCCCTCAGTCAGATGATGTGCCACATCTGTGCACTGAACTGAAGTGCTCCAAGAGAATAAGTTGCTATTTAGAGACTGATTATTATTAAGAGCTAATAATAATCGACATGCATCTATTTTTAGATCAACGTTCTATAAATAGAATTTGCCCAATTTTATAAAAATAGAATTTCTTCTATTTTTCCAACTTGATCAACCATCCACAAATAGCATCTTGAAACTTCTGAAATATGATCATCATGTCTAAAAATATACATAGTCTAAAAATAGACTTGTGCCAAAAATAGCCTGCGGGCCCACTTAGTGAAGGCGACTCTTTTCACTAAGCTCATAATCTTGTTGAATCTCAACACTCCCTCTCAAAAAGATAGGGATTATCCTTCACCCGGATCCTGCCTCTATGGTATTCAAATTTTCTCCTGGTGAGCGCCTTCGTTAGAATATCTGCATCCTAATCCTCCGTGGGAATGTATTGAACCAACATGATCTTCCGCTGCACACAATCTTTGATATGATGATACCGGATATAAATATGTTTAGATCTATCATGAAACACAGGATTAACCTAGATTTTAATGAAACTCTGATTATCACAATGAATCACCGTGGGATCTAAATGTGAACCGAACAAACCAACCAAAATCTTCCTTATCCAGATAGCCTCACATGCAGCTTGACTTGCTGCCATGTATTGTTAATCAAGGTTGTCATTGATGTCAATATGGCATTGTTGAGATGACAAATATTCTTGTGATACCTGTTCTAACCTTTCAGATGTTTCCCTCTCCTTATGCAAACCCTAACACTAAAGGAACCCTAGTTGTGTTGAAGCAAACCCTAGGTGAAAACCATAAGTTTGGAAGATTGGGTTGGAGCCCTAGAGGATAGGTGTCCTAATGAGACCAGGTTGGAGCCTGTACCAGATATAGGGTTGGAGCCCTTGAGGTTGGTGCCTCAAAATTGACAAGGTTGGAGCCTTGGAAGTCCAAGTCGATGCTTGGCAGATACAAGTTGGAGCCTGGCAGATTGAAGATTGGTGTATTCATCTAGGGTTGGAGCCCTACATATATTGTACTTGATTTATTGTAAAGAAGAAATTAATAAAAATATTTATTTCATCATTGTTCATTTTGTGTTGTAAATATTAGTGATCTAGCTGGTAAAATTTACAATTGAAAAGAAATACTGATTCACCCCCCTCTCAGTATTTCCACCAATTGGTATCAAATCCAGAACCTTCACTAAAAAGCCTAAAATCTTGAAGGTTAATCATTAGAACACAAATGGAAAAGACAAGGAAGAAAGTGTCCAATCCTCCTAAAGATGTGTCTTCCTCAACCATTGAAATTGAAGTAAATCAATTTGTGAAGGCTCCATTGTTCAATGGAAATTTTGATATATGGGTGGCAATAATGAGGAATTTCTTGAAGACTCAAGGATTTGAAGTTTGGAAATAAGTGATTACTAATGAAATGATGGATGAAGAATCCAAGGAGTACAATACAAGAGCAATGAAGGCAATTTTGAATGGGTTACCAAATTCTGTGAAGGCCAATTTTGAAAAATGTTCATCAGCAAAAGTCATATGGGACAAAATTCATGATATTCACTCAAAAGGAGTGTTTACAATGATCTCTAGTCAAGAAGATGATGGAAAACAAGAAAGAATTCCATAATCCGTCAAGGAAGCTGAAGATAAAAGAGATGACAACAAGGCTAAAGAAGACATAGAAGATGAAGAGAATAAAGAATACTTTGAAGAATATTTTTTGAATAAAATTATGGCTTCCATGGAAGAGATTAACAGTTTGAAAAAGGAAAATGAGGAACTTAAGAAGAAAGCGCAAGATGGTAACCAAGACAAGACAAGGAAGGAAGTTGACTTTTTTAAGCTTCAAGTACAAGAAAGAGATGAGGAGCTCTCCAAACTTAAAGAGGAATTTCATCAAAATAAAAGAAAGCATCATGAAGAAATCATATCTATGACAAATCAATTGGATAAGGCAAAGAAAAAGGAAGAAAATTTGTCAAGCCACCTTGAACAAAGACTTCAGAGGTTGAACAATCTTGAAGAAAAGATTTGTCAATACAAGGAAGAGGTCTCCTCTCTTGGATCTCAACTAGAAGAAGAAAGGAAACAAGCGCAAGGAGCTGAGAAGGTGATGGAAACTTTGGCATTCATAGAAGGACAAGTTAATGAAGCAGAAAAGGAGATAAACACAATGATATGCCAACTAAACGAAAAGGATGAAGAAATCTTGAAACTAAGATCAGACATCAATCTTCTCAAGGCCGAAACATGTGAATCTACAAGAATAAAAGAAGAAATGGAGAGCAGTCTAGCAAAGGAGAATGAAAGAGTCTTCATAATGAAATAAAATATCATCTCCCTTAAAAACGATGCACATGAAGCAACAAGGATGATGGAAGAAATGAAGAAGCAACTACTTATGAAAGATGAATATTGTGAAAAGTTGAAAGGAGAAATTGTCTTTCTTGAAAAGGAAGTTGAATTGCTGAATAAAATATTGAAAAGCTCTCAAACCCTATATGACATCCTAATTCAACAAAGTTCTCCCCTTGATAAATTAGGTCTTGGCTATGTAGGTGAACCCTTAAGCAAGAATGATAATTCTTCAAACAACAAAGATGTGGAGAAGCCTGGAAGAAATGTTGATGCCCACAATTCCAACAAAGAAAATGAGAAGATTCAAAGTGACATTGAAAGAAACCCCACTCCAAGAAGATATGTAGATGGTGTCAAGAATGCAAGAGGCAGTAAATTTGATCAAAGAATCCCAAGACATAATGACTTTGGAAGTGCATCAAGGCAATCTCTAGCCTCCAGGTACCAAAGTATATTTTTTGGTTATTGTTATTCTTGTACAAATTTCGGGCACATGGCAAAATATTGTAGGGCATATCACAAAGACAAATATAATGGTCCCCATCAATCTCCTCGAAGAAATTTAGCAAGAAGAAGTTATGATTTATTATTCATGAACAAGATAGAGTGTTTTAATTTCCATAATATTGGACATATGGCACGTGATTGTAACTTGACTTGGGTCCCTACACAAGCTAGAACCATGAAAACCAAGCCAGAAAATAAATTTACACAAGTATGGAGAAGGAAGCAAACTGGAAGTTTCTTGGAAACTCCAGCCAACAACACATGTTGTTGATTTGATTACATTCTTAGCAAATGTGATATTCCAAGTGTTTGATGATGAAACCCTGGCAAAAAGAGACGATGCATATAGTTAGGGGGAGTTTGTGATTCTTAAGTATTCTTGCAGAAAGTGATCTGTGAGTGGACCCTATGAAATCCTTGATGAGTTACACATGGAAAATCTTGATAAATGATCTCTCGGAAGTAACTCCATTGAAGAAAAACATGATTTTGTGATGATGCCTTCTACTTGATCAAACAAGGTGAGAAATCCTTCATGAGCTAAAGGAATTTGTGCAGACAGGGGGAGATGGTACATCACATGAAGAAATACAAACACATCTATCATGGAACATATTTCCAGAAGAAAAAGCACCATGGCAGGGGGAGTAACATACCTATTAAGGACTATAATTCATGAAGAAAAGAAGCATCTTGACAGGGGGAGTATTTGGGCTCCCCGTTTTCCATTGATGTCAAAGGGGGAGAGAGATTAGAAGGGCAAGAATATTTCCATTAATTACAAAGGGGGAGATTGTTAATCAAGGTTGTCATTGATGTCAATATGGCATTGTTGAGATGAAAAATATTCTTGTGATACATGTTCTAACCTTTCAGATGTTGCCCTCTCCTTATGCAAATCCTAACAGTAAAGGAACCCTAGTTGTGTTGAAGCAAACCATAGGTGAAAACCCTAAGTTTGGAAGATTGGGTTGGAGCCCTAGAGGATAGGTGTCCTCAAGAGACCAGGTTGGAGCCTGTACCAGATATAGGGTTGGATCCCTTGAGGTTGGTGCCTCAGAATTGACAAGGTTGAAGCCTTGGAAGTCCAAGTCGGTGCTTGGCAGATACAGGTTGGAGCTTGGGAAATTGAAGATTGGTGTCTTCATCTAGGGTTGGAGCCCTACATGTATTGTACTTGACTTATTGTAAAGAAGAAATTAATAAAAGTATTTATTTCATCATTGTTCATTTTGTGTTGTAAATATTAGTGATCTAACTGGTAAAATTAACAATTGAAAAGAAATACTAATTCACCCCGCTCTTAGTATTTCCAACATGTATTCCGCTTCCGCTGAACTGAGTGCCACGGATCTTTGTTTCCTGCTGTACCAAGAAAATACCGTAGATCCGATACTGAAAATCCCTCCTGATGTGCTCTTTCTGTCTGTTGGGCTTCCTGCCCAATCTGCATTCGTGAAGCCATGCAACTTCACCTCATCCCTCTGTCTGTACCATAAACCATACTCAGATGTGCCCCTGAGATATCTCAGCACATGCTTGCCTACCTTCCAAAAGAGCTTGGTAGGCTTAACCATCGCTTGTGAAAGCTGGTTCACCGCATAGCATATGTCCGGTCTTGTATTCACTAAATACATGAGAGAACCCACCAACTGTCAATAAACATTGGCATCCACTACCTCTGCCGATGTAGCATCCTTTTTCTTCCAATTTCCTGGAAGAGGAGTGTTGATAGGCTTGCAGCCTTGAAGTATCTCCCAAGCATACTTGCCTTGAGACACAAACAATTCACCTTCCTGCTGCCATATTTCCAATCCAAGGAAATAATGAAGGAGGCCCAAATCCTTCATCTCAAAGTCCTTTGCAAGATTTGCATTGCATGAGTGTATCAACTGCTCATCAACTCTTAGTATTAAATCATCAACATAAAGTACAATGATTAAAAGCTTACCCTCCACCACAATTTGGTATAGGTTTGCATCCGTCTGCAACAAAGATTGTGGTTGTTTGTCATGGGAGGCAATGTACAAACTCTTCGAAGATGAAGGACCAAGGGTGATAGACAAATTTTCTGCTACAGGCACTGATTCTACCTCTGATGCAACCCTTTTTAACGTTGCATGCTCACACATTCATAGGATAGCGGCGAGACCAAAGATTCTTCCTTATACAGACATGGTTAAGTGGGAAATTCACTACTTAAACATTGAAGATAGAATTTTCAAGAATCCAAGAGGAGATATTATGGGTTATTTCAAAGCAGAGGATTTAGCAGCAATGTATCATCTAGCAACCTTGTAGTAGAAATATGACAATAAGTATGTGCATAATTTCAAATCAAAACATCCAGATCTTATCAAAGTCATCCATGAATGGAAGAAAAATGAAGGGAAATTGAAGAAAGATAAGTCTGGTACGTACCCAATTGCACAAATTCCTTATCCTTATTGTTATGCCACTGGTACATTGTGTAGAATATTTTCCAAGCCTGATAGTACTAGATTTTCAAGAGATTGGGTTCCCCTAATTGACGCAATCGTCAATTCATCTATCCTAATTTGGGCAGACATTATATCCAATTACTTAGCCAAGTATATCACTAAATATAGGAATAAAAGAAGTGTTTTGCTCAGAGAAATACCTCCGTTTTATATGTCTACTTATTTCATGGACGCCATTTGTTTTACTTCTAATTTTCCTACCATGGGTTGGAAATGGACCACCAAAAACCCTACCCCAATTCATATTTACCATAGAGAACTCTGGGATTCCGAGTTCGACTTACACTTCTATAAAATATGCTACGGAGTCATATTTCCCATGCATCAGATTATTTTCAACAAAAAGGATCCTAGGGTTTCTAAAGAAGCCAATGTAGATATTATTCCCGTAGCAAGATGGTTTGCTGAAGAAAATTTCACATATATTAGAGTATTTGGGAGTCATGCTTCTCCCCATGTTTTACCTCACTATGTTCCAGATAAATTACTTGCAAAAGAAATAGCATATCAACTTTTCAACGATGTCACAAAGCAGTTAAAGGATGGTAACAAGGCTATTTGGCCTACTTTCCCTCTACAGTGCAGCACCTTTGCTTTTGCTAATATTGGCCATACATACAAAGAGGTTCCCAAGATTCAGTTGTTGAGATTGGCATTTATGCTAGGAAGATTATATGATCCCAATGATGTGATTAAAAATTACATCACAGAGCTAAAAATTAAGTCGTTTGTAAAGGAAGAAGATGAATGTGATGATTTCTTCTAAGGCATGGAAAATTTCTCTGATATTACCAAATACGTTTCTAGTCAATTAAGTCAAGAAGATGCTGAAGCTTTTCAATCATATAGAAACAAGAGACTAGAAAAGGTTCCTTTGAATTAGTCTAGATGATGAAATGAAAGATATATTTGAAAATGAATCAGGTCAATCACAGCAGCAGTCTAATAATTCAGATCAATATGAGGAATCCGAATCTAAGAAAGCAAATTCAGAAATTGACCAAATTATTCAAGAGATAGAAGTGCTAGAGAAAACAAAGAACAATGGAACAAAATCAAATTCGGAAGTAGTTCAACATACTCATAGCATGTTAGATCAATCCAAGCCGTCTCATGTAAAATATCTGATGAATGAATGGGAAGAATTTTCTGAAGCAATAAAAACTCTCAAAGAAAATCCCAATATTGATCAAACATCAAGTTTTCAAACACCAGAACCTTCACAGAAAATAGTTGAGACTGTCAATCTGCTACAAAGAGTTCTAGCAGTGCATGACAAATAAATCATACCGGCCTACCCTACAAATCAGATAGTTCTGCAAATTGAAGATATTCCATCATTAGAGATTTTCTAAAGTGCTAGCTACAAAGATGTGTTTAAAGGAAATAAAAGAAGAAGGATTGATGAAACAACTCCAAAACCAACAAATGAATCAGTTGATGCAATTTGGAACGATTCCTTAGATGATCCCACTGAACATCTAACCAAGTTATCACAATATGCAAGGGCATATGCCACCACTACTGTTGATAAAGCTACTGAGGTTAGAATATTGTTGAAACAAAAGGAAGCCAGAGTGCAAGAATTAGAACAGTTGCTAAATGAAGAGAAATCCAAGTCCATTGAGAAGATCAAAATAAGAATAGATCAATTTCACGAAGATATTGAAATTCTCAAATTGAAGTCTCAGACAGAGCTTAATGAAAATCAAGCACACCTGGAAAGAGTAATGGCTGAATTATAGAGTCAACAGTTAGAACAATTCATCAAAGAAGCACTTGATGTAAACACTATATTAAAGAAAGAACAAGAAATTTTTTGTCACCAAGCTTCCATGATTGATTCTTGTTGTGATTCCAATAAGATAATGATTCAACAAATAGCAATTCAGAAACTGGAATGTGAAAGAATTGAAAAGAAAATCGAAGAACACATTCAATGGAAAATTTCAGATACAGGAAAACAAGCTAATCTACCACAAATAGATAAGCTTCACCAAGAATTGTTATTCGCAGAATGGAGAGCACAAATTAATCAAGAAGAGAAAGAAGCAACCAAGACATCCAAGAAATCAAATGAGATTATTTAGTCTATATGTGATCAATTGTTTAAAACATAACTTCTTAAAGAAAACACATCTAATGTGTTTTCAGGAACAAAGGAAGTAGAAATAAAATGGAGATAGAGAGTAGATACACAAGAGGAAATGATAAAAAAGTTAATAAGTTTGATCAGGAAAATTATTGTAATTTTTTTATCAAACCTTACCATCAATATCAAACTCTTCAATCTCTTACAGATTCAGCAAAAATATCTCAGTCAATAATCTCAAATGATATTTTCAAGGGATATATTTGGTCATCGATACCATAGCCAACTCAACTTAAAGCAATGCTATATATTTGTCAACTTCGTGATCACACTCAGAAAGAAGGGCAGGATTCACAAAATCATGATTGTTAGTTCAAAGTTCCTAGATTATTGTTTAAGTTAAGTTTTCAGAGAAAGGTTGTTTGAAACCTCCTCTACATTTTTGTAATAATTTACTATTAGTTTGTAGGTATTTTAGTATTTAAACCCTTCTCATGCATTTAGAGAAGGGTCCAGAATTTTATTGAGAACATTTGCAAAAAATGCTTAATTGTAAGTAAGTTTGTGAATGCCTTGATAAAGTAATGGAACTCGGCCTTTTCAGTTGTATATCATTTTGTTGATCACTGTTTATGCATTTTTGTATTCTTTGAAAGAATTATTGATAGAAGAATTGAATGTGGCCAATTATCACTGATCAGATGAACAGAGCAGTACACATCTGGTACTATTATCATGTATGCTAATTCTGTTTTTTTGAATATTAGTGATGAATCCAGCTTTTATGAATTATATATGAAATCGATTATTTTTATTTGAAATATCAGTTGCACTATTGTACAATATAAATATAGAAATTGGTTTGTTTTATATATGATCATCAAATATATGCAATATATTTCTCATTTTCTTTTGATTAACTATTTTTTCAAGAGAATAATCTTACAAAGTAATAATTTTATTAAATTTGTGATGATCTTCATCATCACAAATTGAATAGATATCATTTTAGATCGCATCAAATTAGTATGATCCCAGGTTAGATTAAATTAGGCTTAAATTCAAAGTTTTTCATTTTAGGATAAATTTATTTTAGTTTTTAGTAATTCTCCATGCAAATCCTTTGAGATAAACCCAAAAATCAAACAAAAAACCCAAATATGGGAAACTGGTCCCATTATATCTAGTCGGAACCACTATCCCAAACGGAAAAGGAACTGTCTTAAGGTTCGGACCGGGTGGTTATCCCCCTTGTTGCTACCACAGATTTCTGAGGCGTCAAAATTTTTGGCACTAGAAGGAGGGCGACTATGAATGGAATATAAGTCTAAACCTCAAACTAGAAGCCCTCATAAGAGTCGATCTCCCCAAAAGCATTCTACAAATTCCCGATCACATTCTAGATCACCAACTTAGAAATTAGAAATAGTAGAAAAATTTCCATCATATCCTGAAGTATCTCGACAATCATCTGTCTCAGAATTCATTCCCGAGTCTCCCGAAGTTCAGTCTCTATTTCAGAAATTAGAAGGAATATCTATTTCTCTTGAAAATCCTGTTAACCCAGAAGCTACTGAGGAAAGTGTTACTTCTCTATTTAGAGAAACTGGTATATTAACTAGATCTAAAAGTAAGAAACTTGGAATTCCACCTTTTGAATTTCCAATTGAATCATTTCGCAAAAGAGTTTCTATATCCAGATCTAAGTCAGATATAAGTGAATTCACATCAAAATTTCCCTTCAGTTACTTCTTCACATCCTCTTACTCAATCTGCATCTTCTCAGTCTTCCATTTCTTCTACTCAAACAATCAATGCTATTACAAGTAGTAGTGTTTCAGTTGTAAGTTCTTCATTCATTCCCCTTACTTCTAGATCTACTTCTATATTTTCACAAAGTTCAAATCCAATTATGGCTAATCGACCTTGGACGAATCTTGGTGCGGTATTAATATCCAATCCAAATCCTCTTCCGGATCATCCAGAAAAATTGTTACCTAAATATAATCTAGATGATGGTCTTCCTGCCGAAGAAAATATCAATAATTTTATGTTAGCCATGAATCTAAATGGAGTTTCTCATGAAGATATTGTAGTTATATTGTTTCCTTATACTTTACAAGGATCTACAGGATCTTGGTACTTTTCACTTCTAGCAGGATCTATTGCCGATTCGGAGGCAGCTGTTGAGCAAGTTTTCCTTGCAAAATTTGGAGATGATAGAAATTTTAAAATACGATAATCTGCTACTTTCCAATCTTAAAAAAAATTTAGGGGAAAGGATCAAAGTTTTCGACTCCAGATTTAACAAGTTATTAAACAAAATTCCAACTGCTTCCAAACCTGCTGTTGATGTAAAAATAGAATGGTATATTTCTTTTCTCCCTTCTAATATAGCTATTTTTGTAGATAGAGGTACAGTAAAGCTACTACCATTTAGAAGAACATTAAAAGAATCTCTTTCGAAGTAAGAAAGATTCTTAGCATTAGAAAAATGTTCGAGAGATAGAGAACAAGAAATCCAAGAAAATGACATTTAGTCAAGATTAAAAAAGAAGGTCTGAAGATCCATTTGATCTTGAAGGTCTTGAAAAGTATTAAAACTATGTCAGTGATTGAAATAAAGAAACAGGTTGCTGAAACCTCAACCCCTAAAAAATCATTTCGCCCATTTAAGAAAAACCCTTCTTCAACATCTCAACCTCCAAATGTAATTTTGAATGCTGAATCTGATCAAGATACTGAAGATCCCTCACCATCTGAATAAGAGCTAGATTCTGAGGATGAAGTTGAATTAAATGGTTTATGGGATTTCTTTCTCCTCACAGAGGAAGAAAGTGAAGCTATGCCTGTGTGTACAAGAAGTAAATATTCTTCTGATTCAACTATATCAAATCAGAAACAAAAATCTCTCCCCACCAAGGAGAAAACAACAGTTAGAAAATCTAAAACTATTTAGACGGATTCTATTCCACCAGATCCTAATACAGCTTCTAAAACTTTGATAGTTTCAGATACAGTGGAATATAATATAGTTGAAGATATGAAAAAGACTAAAGCAAATATTTCATTACACGAAATTACCAAACTCAAAAAAAAGTAGAAATATTTTCTTAGAGAACTCAAGGCAATCCCCGTAGAACCTATACAACCACCAGTTATAGCACAAGCTTCTAAAGATATGGGAAAACCTCCATCGTCCTAAAACAAAGTAAATCCCAATGATCTTTTTTTAATTGGTGATAGATCGATTTCTCACACTCCTCCTTTACTTTTGACTTATGAGATTTTCAACAAAAACGTTCATAATTGTCTTATTGATTCAACAGCTTCTTCAAACATTATGCCAAGAATGATATGTACAAAATTGAATATCACTCCTCAAAATTCAGCTGTACATATAGTTCAATTGGATAGAACAAGAGTTGAAGTTATTGGAGAAATGTTGTCAGTATCTATTAGGTTATCTTCCAATCCAAAGGTACTACAAGTAATTGATATTTTGGTCACAGACATCCCTGAATTTTATGGTCTTATTCTAAGTAGGGATTGGTCTGAAAATTTACATGGATATTTTGCTACTAATTGGTCACACATGTGGTTACCATATAATGGAAAACCAAATCAAATCAGAATTGAACGTGAAAAATTCATGAAACATACAGTCACTGAACTAGAAGAAGCAAATGAACCTGTAGCCTTCACCAATAATATCATAGGAAATTATTCAGCTGAATTGTTTCTTGGATCATTCAATGCTCAGGTTTCACCTTTTTCAATAAATACTGCTATTTCTCAAATTGAAAACTTTTCTCAAATAGACACTTCTAGATGTGTTAATCTTAGTAATCAAATTCCAAAACAGTCTTTATTTTGGACTCTATACTTTGATGGTTCAAAATCAAAAGATGGTGCAAGAGTAGGTTGCATTTTAATCGATCCATAAGGAGAGAAAACAATGCTAGCTTGTAGACTTGAGTTCCAGTGTACAAATAATACTGCTGAATATGAAGCATTGATACAAGGTCTGTATAAAGCTATATGATTGAATGCTAAATATTTGCAAGTATATGGAGATTCTGAAATAATTGTTAGACAAGTCAAAAATATGATTCATTGTATTTCAGGACATTTCAAACCTTAGCTTAGAATCTTACTTCCCATTTTACTGCATTCAATATCCCCATAGTTCCTAGATTAAAAAATGCAAGTGCTGATTTACTTGCTAATGTAGCATCTAGACTCATACCATCTGAAGAATTTAGCCTAGATAGATTTTCAATTGAGTTAATTTTTAGGCCTTCCATTCCTGACAATGTAGCAAACTGGAGAGTATTTAATAATGATGCCAATATAGTGGACTTTATTACATCAGACAGAGCTTATGAAGGTCAGATCATAGATGAACATGAACATAATTTACAGATTGAAGATAAACCAAATACTAATTCAATTCCCAAATCTGTAGTAAAAATGGAAGATCTCTATTATTTGAAAGATAGGTTTAAGAAGGTAACCAATTCAAAAACTCAAAGTTCTACTTTAAAGTTTGAATTGATTAATATTGGTACACCAAAAAAACCTCAAAACATCAACTTAGGTCTTGGTTTAAAACCTGAAGAAAGGATGTCATTTATTAAATTGCTGAAAACATATAAAGATATCTTTGCATGGGATTATTCAGATCTTAAGACATATTATACTTCCATAATTTAGCATACCATACCTATGATCTCAGATGATAAGCCTGTTCAACAAAAACTTAGAAAAAATCATCCAAATTTAGAAAGTCAAATTAAATCTGAATTAAATAAAATGCTCAAAGACAAAGTCATTTTTCCTGTTAGACATTTGAAATGGGTGTCAAACATGGTTCCAGTTAGGAAAAATATTGGAGGCATTAGGATTTGCATAGACTTTAGAAATTTAAGTAAAGCCTGTCAGAAATATAATTTTCCCTTACCCACCATGGAACAGATATTACAATCAGTTGCAGGATCTGAATTGATGTATTTTATAGACGGATTTTGAGGGTACAATCAGATCATGGTACATCCTGATGATAGATTAAAAACAACATTTAGAACAAAGTGGGGAACATACACATCAAAAAATGCCTTTTGGACTGATTAATGGTGGTGCTACATTTCAACGTGCTATGGATATAGCTTTTAGAGGACTAATCAATAGCTCAGTTGTTATATACTTCGATGACATTACTGTTTACTCTAAGCATAGAAAAAATCACATTAATCACCTAAAAAACATTTTTGAAAGATGTAGAAAATATGGTATTTCTTTGAACCCTAAAAATTTTTATTTCGCCTTATCGGAAGGTAAATTATTAGGGTTCATTGTTTCTAAACAAGGAATCCATATTCATCCTAATAGGATTCAAGAAATTGAAAATATTCCTCTACCACACAATAAAGAAATGATGCAATCATTTTTAGGACAAATTAATTTTGTAAAAGGGTTTGTTCCAGATTTTTCCCAAATCATCTTACCCCTACAATCAATGATCAAGAAAAATTCAAATTTTAAATGGGGAAAAGAAGATAGAAATTCTTTTGAGTTGATCAAAAAATCCATCATTGAAGTTCCCTCCTTAACAACTCCTGATTTTCTTCAAACATTTGTATTATATACATTTTCTTCTAATACATGATACGCAGCAGTTTTGACACAGTTAAATGATCAAAACATTGAAGCACTGATTGCGTTTTTTAGTTCTAACCGTCAAGGTGCTCAGTTAAATTATTCAACTGTGGAAAAACAAGATTATGCTGTGCTTAAAGCTTTGAAACATTTCAGACCTTTTCTCCTATACCATAAACCATACTTAGATGTGCCCCTGAGATATCTTAGCACATGCTTGCCTGCCTTCCAAAAGAGCTTGGTAGGCTTAACCATCGCTTGTGAAAGTTGGTTCACCGCATAGCATATGTCCGGTCTTGTATTCACTAAATACATGAGCGAACCCACCAATTGTCGATAAACATTGGAATCCACTACCTCTGCCGATGTAGCATCCTTTTTCTTCCAATTTCCTGGAAGAGGAGTGTCGATAGGCTTGCAGCCTTGAATGTGAAACTTCTCCAGTATGTCCCAGGCATACTTTCCTTGAGACACAAACAATTCACCTTCCCGCTGCCATATTTCCAATCCAAGGAAATAATGAAGGAGGCCCAAATCCTTCATCTCAAAGTCCTTTGCAAGATTTGCATTGCATGAGTGTATCAAATGCTCATCACCTCTTAGTATTAAATCATCAACATAAAGTACAATTATTAAAAGCTTACCATCCACCACAATCTGGTATAGGTTTGCATTCATCTGCAACAAAGACTGTGGCTGTTTTTCATGGGAGGCAATGTACAAACTCTTCGAAAATGAAGGACCAAGGGTGATAGACAAATTTTCTGCTACAGGCACTGATTCTACCTCTGATGGAACCCTTTTTAACGTTGCATGCTCGCACATTCTTAGGATAGCGGCGAGACCAAAGATTCTTCCTTATACAGACATGGTTAAGTGGGAAATTGACTACTTAAACATTGAAGATAGAATTTCCAAGAATCCAAGAAGAGATATTATGGGTTCTTTCAAAGCAGAGGATTTAGCAGCAATGTATCATCTAGCAACCTCGTAGAAGAAATACGACAATAAGTATGTGCATACTTTCAAATCAAAACATCCAGATCTTATCAAAGTCATCCATGAATGGAAGGAAAATGAAGGGAAATTGAAGAAAGATAAGTCTGGTACGTACCCAATTGCACAAATTCCTTATCCTTATTGTTATGCCGCTGGTACATTGTGTAGAATATTTTCCAAGCCTGATAGTACTACATTTTCAAGAGATTGGGTTCCCCTAATTAACGCAATCTTCAATTCATCTATCCTAAATTGGGCAGACATTATATCCAATTACTTAGCCAAGCATATCACTAAATAAAGTAATAAAAGAAGTGTTTCGCTCAGAGAAATACGTCCGTTTTATATGTCTGCTTATTTCATGGACGCCATTTGTTTTACTTCTAATTTTCCTACCATGGGTTGGAAATGGACCACCAAAAACCCTACCCCGATTCATATTTACCATAGAGAACTCTGGGATTCCGAGTTCCACTTACACTTCTATAAAATCTGCTACAGAGTCATATTGCCCATGCATCAGATGATTTTCAACAACAAGGCTCCTAGGGTTTCTGAAGAAGCCAATGTAGATATTATTCCCTTAGCAAGATGGTTTGCTGAAGAAAAGTTCACATATATTAGAGTATTTGGGAGTCATGCTTCTCCCCATGTTTTACCTCACTATGTTCCAGATAAATTACTTGCAAAATAAATATCATATCAACTTGTCAACGGTGTCACAAAGCAGTTAAAGGATGGTAACAAGGCTATTTGGCCTACTTTCCCTCTACAGTGCAACACCTTTGCTTTGGCTAAAATTGGCCATACATACAAAGAGGTTCCCAAGATTCAGTTGTTGAGATTGGAATTTATGCTAGGAAGATTATATGATCCCAATGATGTGATTAAAAATTACATCACAGAGCTAAAAATGAAGTCGTTTGTAAAGGAAGAAGATGAATGTGATGATTTCTTCCAAGGCATGGAAAATTTCTCTGATATTACCAAATATGTTTCTAGTCAATTAAGTCAAGAAGATGCTGAAGCTTTTCAATCAAATAGAAACAAGAGACTAGAAAAGGTTCCTTTGAATTAGTCTAGATGATGAAATGAAAGATATATTTGAAAATGAATCAGGTCAATCACAGCAGTAGTCTAATAATTCAGATCAATATGAGGAATCTTAATCTAAGAAAGCAAATTCAGAAATTGACCAAATTATTCAAGAGATAGAAGTGCTAGAGAAAACAAAGAACAATGGAACAAAATCAAATTCGGAAGCAGTTCAACATACTCATAGCATGTTAGATCAATCCAAGCCATCTCATGTAAAATATCTGATGAATGAATGGGAAGAATTTTCTGAAGCAATAAAAACTCTCAAAGAAAATCCCAATATTGATCAAACATCAAGTTTTCAAACACCAGAACCTTCACAGAAAATAGTTGAGACTGTCAATCCGCTACAAAGAGTTCTAGCAGTGCATGACAAAGAAATCATACCAGCCTACCCTACAGATCAGATAGTTCTGCAGATTGAAGATATTCCGTCTTTAGAGATTTTCTAAAGTGCTAGCTACAAAGATGTGTTTAAAGGAAATAAAAGAAGGATTGATGAAACAACTCCAAAACCAACAGATGAATTAGTTGATGTACTTTGGAAGGATTCCTCAGATGATCCCACTAAACATCTAACCAAGTTATCACAATATGCAGGGGCATATGCCACCACTACTGTTGATAAAGCTACCGAGGTTAGAATACTGTTGAAACAAAAGGAAGCCAAAGTACAAGAATTAGAAAAGTTGCTAAATGAAGAGAAATCCAAGTCCATTGAGCAGATCAAAATAAGCATAGCTCAATTTCATGAAGATATTGAAATTCTCAAATTGAAGCCTCAGACAGAGCTTAATGAAAATCAAGCACACCTGGAAAAAGTAATGGCTGAATTACAGAGTCAACAGTTAGAACAATTCATCAAAGAAGCACTTGATGTAAACACTATATTAAAGAAAGAACAAGAATTTTTTTGTCACCAAGATTCCATGATTGATTCTTATTGTGATTCCAATAAGATAATGATTCAACAAATAGCAATTCAGAAACTGGAATGTGAAAGAATTGAAAAGAAAATCGAAGAACACATTCAATGGAAAATTTCAGATATAGGAAAACAAGCTAATCTACCACAAATAGATAAGATTCACCAAGAATTGTTATTCGCAGAATGGAGAGCACAAATTAATCAAGAAGAGAAAGCAGCAACCAAGACATCCAAGAAATCAAATGAGATTATTCAGTCTATATGTGATCAATTGTTTAAAACATAACTTATTAAAGAAACACGTCTGATTTGTTTTCAGGAAAAAAGGAAGTAGAAATAAAATGGAGATAGAGAGCAGATACACAAGAGGAAATGATAAAAAATTTAATAAGTTTGATCAGGAAAATTATTGGAATTTTTTGATCAAACCTTACCATCAACATCAAACTCTTCAGTCTCTTACAAATTCAGCAAAAAGATCTCAGTCAATAATCTGAAATGCTATTTTCAAGGGATATATTTGGTCACGGATATCATAGCCAACTCATCTTAAAGAAATGCTATATATTTGTCAACTTCGTGATCACACTCAGAAAGAAGGGCAGGATTCACAAAATCAGGATTGTTAGTTCAAAGTTCCTAGATTATTGTTTAAGTTAAGTTTTCAGAGAAAGGTTGTTTGAAAACTCCTCTACATTTTTGTAATAATTTAATTTTAGTTTGTAGTTATTTTAGTATTTAAACCCTTCTCATGCATTTAGAGAAGGGTCCAGAATTTTATTGAGAACATTTGCCAAAAATGCTTAATTTTAAGTAAGTTTGTGAATGCCTTGATAAAGTAATGGAACACGGCCTTTTCAGTTGTATATCATTTTGTTGATCACTGTTTATGCACTTTTGTATTCTTTGAAAGAATTATTGATAGAAGAATTGAATGTGGCCTATTATCACTGATCAGATGAACAAAGCAGTACACATCTGGTACTATTATCATGTATGCTAATTCTGTTTTTTTTTAATATTAGTGATGAATCCAACTTTTATGAATTATATATGAAATCGATTATTTTTATCTGAAATATCAGTTGCACTATTGTACAATATAAGTATAGAAATTGGTTTTTTTTATATATGATCATCAAATATATGCAATATATTTCTCATTTTCTTTTGATTAACTATTTTTTCAAGAGAATAATCTTACAAAGTAATAATTTTATTAAATTTGTGATGATATTCATCATCACAAATTGAATAGATATAATTTTAGATCGCATCAAATTAGTATGATCCCGGGTTAGATTAAATTAGGCTTAAATTCAAAGTTTTTCATTTTAGGATAAATTTATTTTAGTTTTTAGTAATTTTTCATACAAATCCTTTGAGAGAAACCCAAAAATCAAACAAAAAACCCAAATATGGGAAACTGGTCCCATTATATCTAGTCGGAACCACTATCCCAAATAGAAAAGGAACTGTCTTAAGGTTCGGACCGGGTGGTTATCCCCCTTGTTGCTACCACAGATTTCTGAGGCGTCAAAATTTTTGGCACTAGAAGGAGAAGCGACTATGAATGGAATATGAGTCTAAAACTCAAACTAGAATCTATCATAAGAGTCGATCTCCCAAAAGCATTCTACAAATTCTCGATCATTCTAGAACACCAACTTAGAAATTGAAAGCAGTAGAAAAATTTCCATCATCTCCTGAAGTATCTCGACAATCATCTGTCTCAGAATTCATTCCCGAGTCTCCCGAAGTTCAGTCTCTATTTCAGAAATTAGAAGGAATATCTATTTCTCTTGAAAATCCTGTTAACCCATAAGCTACTGAGGAAAGTGTTACTTCTCTATTTAGAGAAACTGGTATATTAACTAGATCTAAAAGTAAGAAACTTGGAATTCCACCTTTTGAATTTCCAATTGAATCATTTCGCAAAAGAGTTTCTATATCCAGATCTAAGTCAGATATAAGTGAAGTCACATCAAATGTCCCTTCAGTTACTTCTTCACATCCTCTTACTCAATCTGCATCTTCTCAGTCTTCCATTTCTTCTACTCAAACAATCAATGCTATTACAAGTAGTAGTGTTTCAGTTGTAAGTCCTTCATTCATTCCCCTTACTTCTAGATCTACTTCTATATTTTCACAAAGTTCAAATCAAATTATGGCTAATCGACCTTGGACGAATCTTGGTGCGGTATTAATATCCAATCCAAATCCTCTTCCGGATCATCCAGAAAAATTGTTACCTAAATATAATCCAGATGATGGTCTTCCTACCGAAGAACATATCAATAATTTTATGTTAGCCATGAATCTAAATGGAGTTGCTCATGAAGATATTGTAGTTATATTGTTTCCTTATACTTTACAAGGATCTACAGGATCTTGGTACTTTTCACTTCTAGCAGGATCTATTGCCGATTGGGCAACTGTTGAGCAAGTTTTCCTTGCAAAATTTGGAGATGATAGAAATTTTGCATCCCTAATCAATACTCTTTCCAATCTTAAAACAAATTTAGGGGAAAGGATCAAATATTTCGACTCCAGATTTAACAAGTTATTAAACAAAATTCCAACTTCTTCCTAACCTGTTGTTGATGTACAAATAGAATGGTATATTTCTTTTTTTCCTTCTAATATAGCTATTTTTATAGATAGAGCTGGTAAATCTACCATTTTAGAGAACATTAAAGAAGCTCTTTCTATGGAGAAAAGATTCTTAGCATTAGAAAAACGTTCAGAGATAGAAGACAAGAAATCCAAGAAAGTGACATTTAGTCAAGATTCAAAAAAGAAGGTCTTGAAAGATCCATTTGATCTTGAAGGTATTCAAAAAGTATTAAAAACTATGTCAAATGATATGATTGAAATAAAGAAACAGGTTGCTGAAGCCTCAACCCCTAAAAAATCATTTCGCCCATTTAAGAAAAACCCTTCTTCAACATCTCAAGCTCCAAATGTAATTTTGAATGCTCAATCTGATCAAGATACTGAAGATCCCTCACCATCTGAACAAGAGATAGATTATGAGGATGAAGTTGAATTAAATGGTTTATGAGATTTCTTTCTCCCCATAGAGGAAGAAAGTGAAGCTATGCCTGTGTCTACAAGAAGTAAATATTCTACTGATTCAACTATATCAAATCAGAAACAAAAATCTCTCCCCACCAAGGTGAAAACAACAGTTAGAAAATCTAAAACTGTTTAGACGGATTCTATTCCACCAGATCCTAATACAACTTCTAAAACTTTGATAGTTTCAGATACCGTGGAATATAATATAGTTGAAGATATGAAAAAGACTAAAGCAAATATTTCATTACACGAAATTACCAAACTCAAAAAAAAGTAGAAATATTTTCTTAGAGAACTCAAGGCAATCCTCGTAGAACCTATACAACCACCAGTTATAGCACAAGCTTCTAAAGATATGGGAAAACCTCCACCGTCTTAAAACAAAGTAAATCCCAATGATCTTGTTTTAATTGGTGATAGATCGATTTCTCACACTCCTCCTTTACTTTTGACTTATGAGATTTTCAACAAAAACGTTCATAATTGTCTTATTGATTCAGGAGCTTCTTCAAACATTATGCCAAGAACGATATGTACAAAATTGAATATCACTCCTCAAAATTCAGCTGTACATATAGTTCAATTGGATAGAACAAGAGTTGAAGTTATTGGAGAAATGTTGTCAGTATCTATTAGGTTATCTTCCAATCCAAAGGTACTGCAAGTAATTGATATTTTGGTCACAGACATCCCTGAATTTTATGGTCTTATTCTAAGCAGGGATTGGTCTGAAAAGTTACATGGATATTTTGCTACCGATTGGACACACATGTGGTTACCATATAATGGAAAACCAAATCAAATCAAAATTGAACGTGAAAAAATCATGAAACATATAGTCACTGAACTAGAAGAAGCAAATGAACCTGTAGCCTTCACCAATAATATCATAGGAAATTATTCAGCTGAATCGTTTCTTGGATCATTCAATGCTCAGGTTTCACCTTTTTCAATAAATACTACTATTTCTCAAATTGAAAATTTTTCTCAAACAGACACTTCTAGATGTGTTAATATTAGTAATCAAATTCCAAAACAGTCTTTATTTTGGACTCTATATTTTGATGGTTCAAAATCAGAAGATGGTGCAGGAGAAGGTTGCATTTTAATCGATCCATAAGGAGAGAAAACAATGCTAGCTTGTAGACTCAAGTTCCAGTGTACAAATAATACTACTGAATATGAAGCATTGATACAAGGTCTGTATAAAGCTATATGATTGAATGTTAAATATTTGCAAGTATATGGAGATTCTGAAATAATTGTTAGACAAGTCAAAAATATGATTCATTGTATTTCGGGAAATTTCAAACCTTAGCTCAGAATATTACTTCCCATTTTACTGCATTCAATATCCCCACAGTTCCTAGATTAAAAAATGCAAGTGCTGATTTACTTGCTAATGTAGCATCTAGACTCATACCATCTGAAGAATTTAGCCTAGATAGATTTTCAATTGAGTTAATTTTTAGGCCTTCAATTCCTGACAATGTAGCAAACTGGAGAGTATTTAATAATGATGCCAATATAGTGGACTTTCTTACATCAGACAGAGCTTATGAAGGTCAGATCATAGATGAACATGAACATAATTTACAGATTGAAGATAAACCAAATACTAATTCAATTCCCAAATCTGTAGTAAAAATGGAAGATATTTATTATTTGAAAGATAGGTTATTAAGGTAACCAATTCAAAAACTCAAAGTTCTACTTTAAAGTTTGAATTGATTAATATTGGTACACCAAAAAAACCTCAAAACATCAACTTAGGTCTTGGTTTAAAACCTGAAGAAAGGA
The DNA here is from genome assembly GCA_034641835.2 of Pinus albicaulis. Classification (NCBI taxonomy): domain Eukaryota; kingdom Viridiplantae; phylum Streptophyta; class Pinopsida; order Pinales; family Pinaceae; genus Pinus; species Pinus albicaulis. The sequence continues at coordinate 37,126,230 of CM076570.1, read as the reverse complement.
TGTCATTTATTAAATTGCTGAAAACATATAAAGATATCTTTGCATGGGATTATTCAGATCTTAAGACATATGATACTTCCATAATTTAGCATACCATACCTATGATCTCAGATGATAAGCCTGTTCAACAAAAACTTAGAAAAAATCATCCAAATTTAGAAAGTCAAATTAAATTTGAATTAAATAAAATGTTCAAAGGCAAAGTCATTTTTCCTGTTAGACATTCGAAATGGGTGTCAAACATGGTTCCAGTTAGGAAAAATATTGGAGGCATTAGGATTTTCATAGACTTTAGAAATTTAAGTAAAGCCTATCAGAAATATAATTTTCCCTTACCCACCATGGAACAAATATTACAATCAGTTGCAGGATCTGAATTGATGTATTTTATAGACAGATTTTGAGGGTACAATCAGATCATGGTACATCCTGATGATAGATTAAAAACAACATTTAGAACAAAGTGGGGAACATACACATCAAAAAATGCCTTTTGGACTGATTAATTTTGGTGCTACATTTCAACGTGCTATGGATATAGCTTTCAAAGGACTAATCAATAGCTCAGTTGTTATATACTTAGATGACATTACTGTTTACTCTAAGCATAGAACAAATCACATCAATCACCTAAAAAACATTTTTGAAAGATGTAGAAAATATGGTATTTACTTGAACCCTAAAAAATGTTATTTCGCCTTATCGGAAGGTAAATTATTAGGGTTCATTGTTTCTAAACAAGGAATCCATATTGATCCTAATAAGATTCAAGAAATTGAAAATATTCCTCTACCACACAATAAAAAAATGATGCAATCATTTTTAGGACAAATTAATTTTGTAAAAGGGTTTGTTCCATATTTTTCCCAAATCATCTTACCCCTACAATCAATGATCAAGAAAAATTAAATTTTTAAATGGGGAAAATAAGATAGAAATTCTTTTGAGTTGATAAAAAAATCCATCATTGAAGTTCCCTCCTTAACAACTCCTGATTTTCTTAAAACGTTTGTATTATATACATTTTCTTCTAATACATCATATGCAACAGTTTTGACATAGTTAAATGATCAAAACATTGAAGCATCGATTGCGTTTTTTAGTTCTAACCGTCAAGGTGCTCAGTTAAATTATTCAACTTTGGAAAAACAAGATTATGCTGTGCTTAAAGCTTTGAAACATTTCAGACCTTTTCTCCTAAAAACACATACTAAAATAATAATACCTTACTCAGCAGTAAGGAAATTATTAGTTCAACGGGAAGTAGGAGAGAAGAGAGCAAATTGGGTGACCTAACTTCAAGAATATGATGTAGAAATACATCCAGCTAAAATTGTTAAAGGACAAGGTCTTTGCAAGATGCTAACCGGAGCCTCTCATTTACCAACAAAAGAAGATCAATCAAATGAAATAGAACTGTCTGAGGTAAGCCTAAACGATTCTCTATCATAATATACTGATCTGTAATTTTCCTTGAAAAATGGATATGCTCCATTGTATCTCAATTATACAACAAAGCGTGCTCTGAGACTTAAAGCAAGTCAATATCAACTCATAGATTATGTGTTATTTAGGAGAAATTATGATTATGTATTATTGATATGTTTAGAAAAAACTGAAGCTGAAAAAGTAATGCAGGAATTGCATGATGGACTAGCTGGAGGTCATTTCGGAGGAAACACCACAACTAATAAAATATTTCATGCTGGTTATTATTGGCCATCTTTGTTTAAAAATTCACATGAATATGAGAGAAAATGTAAAGTATTTCAAACTACAACAGGAAGAGAAAGGAAAGCAGCATTTCCATTACAGCTAGTAAATATCCAACAATCATTTTAACAATGGGGGTTAGATATTATAGGTGAAATAACTCCTTACTCTTCAAAACAACACAGGTATATTCTAACTGCAACTGATTACTTCACAAAATGGGTAGAAGCTATCCCATTAAAGGTGGTGGTTAATACACAAATTATTACAGATTTTATTGATCAGTTCATAATCACCAGGTTTGGTCTCCCATCAGCTTTGATATTTGATAATGCATCTTACTTTTATGGAAATTCCATGATAGAATTTTCTTTGAAAAAAGGTTTTAATTAAAATACTCAGCTAACTATTACCCGCAAGGTAATGGATTAGTTGAATCTACAAATAAAAAATTTATCAAATTCATTAAACGAACTATAGAACAAAATCATAAAAATTGGCACAAAGCACTATTATTTGCTCTTTGGGCAGATAGAATCACCCACAAAGCTTCAATAGGAACTTCTCCATTTGTGTTAGTTTATGGGAAATAAGAAATTCTACCCACAAACGTAACGATACCATCATTCGCTTTAGTACCGTTTACTGATGAAAATCCTTCCTCTTCCATTCAACTTAGACAAGATCAAATTCTTAAGTTAGAAGAAGAAAGAGAAAAAGAAAAATAGACTCATATACGTCATCAAAAAATAATAAAAGCTTCATTTGATTCAACTTTTTCCCGTCCAAAGAATTTTCAAATTGGTGATTTGGTATTGAAGTGGGACAAAATGCATGAGGAAAAGGGTAAACACACAAAGTTTTAAAAAATTTGGCTAGGTCCATTTCAAATAATTGAATAAATAGGCCCATCAACATTTCTGTTACAAGATTTATCAGGAAAAAATGATTCTTTGCCCGTTAATGGGAAAATTTTGAAAAAATATTTCTTATAGGAGGTAATCCCTTCTATCCTTGTATATTAAAATATTTTGTTTTTCTTGCAAAAATAAAATCTTTCTTAGTACTGATAGTTGGCCTTTCAAAAAAAATCTCGGATAAATTTCTTTTGATTTTTCTTTTCACTTATAAAAAAATGAAAATGTTAAGGAAGGAAAATCGAAATATTTAGAGAGAAAAATTGATTCTATCTTTCTAAAAATGAAATTTCAATAAAAGATGAACTCTCATTTTTATATAGCATGAATATTCTTTTATCAGTCCAGAAAAGAAAATTTAATATAGTAAGAAACCTTCTTGCAGAAAAGCAATTTAAAACTCGACATTATTATCCAGTATCTTAAAAGGACCTATGATTCATCCCATCCGGAAAATCTTATAAATTTTCAAAAGGAATTCAAAAGAAAATAAAAAGAGATGATTTGAAGAAAAACTTAAAAGATAATAAGTCTCATCACGAGGTTGTTTACCATGTTCATAAAGAAATAGTTAAACTGACATTAATAATATTGTCAGCCAAAACAATGTAATGACTTGAGATTATATCATAAGGACAAGGGGTCTCATCAAGAGCCAGCTTGATCAGTTTAATTACTATTTGTGAATGGCATTGTCATTATTTGGTTACCAAGCCAAGACAATGGCTTTTAAGTAGATAAAAATATATAAGAGAAAGTTTTCATAAATTATAATTTACTTATGAAAATTATGAGAAATATTGGATGGAAAGATGGATCATATCTGGGTAAAAGGTAACCCTGCCAAAAGCTTAAAATTGCCTATTGGAACAAAGGCTCTATTTGTGATAAAAAGAGTAAATCTATATAAAGCTGATCTGAAAAGGTTATTTACTTTATCCTTTTTAACTAAGTAAGGAATGATATAGATTTTCATACTTATATCTTTATAGAGGAATTCTCATGAATAAGTGAATAAAAGAACTTTTCATTGTTTGGCAAAGATATTATTTATTTGAAATTTCCTTCCTTTAACTATTTTATTTTCAAAAAGTTTCAGAATTTTCAAAAATTTTATCAGAGACATCTGGTTCATCCAAGTGAATCGCCAATTGTTGTGCTATACAAGAACCCCCCATTTATTTTTTATAAATAGGGACCCTTTAGAAATAAATAGGAAATTCTTTTTATAATTTCCTAAAATAAAAAACTTAGAAACTAAAATTTTCTTTTCTTCCCTTAAAAGCGCATCGCATATTACATATCTTATTTCAAAAAGAATTATAAAACGTAATATATGCGAATTGCGAAATGTGCTCGAAGCCTTTCCGAAGGAATAATTAAAAAACCTTGTAAAAACATCAAAATCATCGTTTTATTCTTCCTTTTTCGCATCACACTTTATTTAATCAATAAAGCTTTAAGAAACAAATGATATAAGTTGTGATATTTGTGGACCCGACAAGCAAATAAACTAGGAAATGTAAAATCTTTCGCGATCGTGTCCACTTTAAGTTTTTCACAATTCGCATTGCGCGCAACTTATAATATACACTCAAACGTTATCCTATAAAAGTTGTGATCTGCGATTATGCAGATTGCATTTCGTAGCCTTTAAAGATTAAGCATCGCAAAATATTATAAGGAATGATTGTGGTTTGCGTATTAAATGAATTCAACGTGTGAAAACAGTTTCTATCATATCAAATAGAATTTAAGATCTTAACGGCTTTAAAACGATTGATAGATCTTACGTGCGAGGCCATGTGAAATATTAAATTATGAATTATGAAATATGATTGATAGATTGACATCTTCTTGCGTGCATTAGAAGTATATGATTGATTTACTCTTATAAGACTCATTATATGTTAAATTTTCTTCGCTCTCAAGAAATCAATTACTTGGTTGAAGAAGTTCAAAATGAGCAAAAGAGGTAAGGAAATATCTCAAACATCATCCATAGAAGACACATATATGTCTTCATTATTTTTAGACACCGTCTGCAACAAAGACTGTGGTAGTTTTTAATGGGAGGCAATGTACAAACTCTTCGAAGATGAAGGACCAAGGGTGATAGACAAAGTTTCTGCTACAAGCACTGATTCTACCTCTGATGCAACCCTTTTTAACATTGCATGCTCGCACATTCACAGGATAACAGCGAGACCAAACATTCTTCCTTATACAAACATGGTTAAGTGGGCAATTGACCACTTAAACATTGAAGATAGAAATTTCAAGAATTCGAGAGGAGAGATTATGGGTTCTTTCAAAGCAGAGGATTTAGCAGGAATGTATCATCTACCAACTCCGCAACAGAAAAACGACAATAAGTATGTGCAAACTTTCAAAGAAAAACATCCAGATCTTATCAAAGTCATCCATGAATGGAAGGACAATGAATGGAAATTGAAGCAAGATAAGTCTGGTATATACCCAATTGCACAAATTCCTAATCCTTATTGTTATGCCGCTGGTATGTTGTGTAGAATATTTGCCAAGCCTGATAGTACTAGATTTTCAAGAGATTGGGTTCCCCTAATTGACGCAATCATCAATTCATCTATCGTAAATTGGGCAGAAATTCTATCCAATTACTTAGCCAAGCATATCACTTAATATAGGAATAAAATAATTGTTTCGCTCAGAGAAATACCTCTGTTTTATATGTATGTTATGTCATGGATGCCATTTGTTTTACTTCTAATTTTCTTACCATGGGTTGGAAATGGACCACCAAAAACCCTACCCCGATTCATATTTACCATAGAGAACTCTAGGATTCTGAGTTCCACTTAAACTTCTATAAAATCTGCTATGGAGTCATATTGCCCATGCATTAGATGATTTTAAAAAAAAATGCTCCTAGGGTTTCTGAAGAAGCCAATGTAGATATTCTTCTTGTAGCAAGATGGTTTACTGAAGAAAAGTTCACATATATTAGAGTATTTGGGAGTCATGCTTCTCCCCATGTTTTACCTTACTATGTTCCAGATAAATTACTTGTAAAAGAAATATCATATCAACTTGTCAATGGTGTCACAAAGCAGTTAAAGGATGGTAAAAAGGCTATTTGGCCTACTTTCCCTCTACAATGAAACACCATTGCTCTGGCTAATATTGGCCATACATAAAAATAGGTTCCCAAGATTCAGTTGTTGAGATTGGCATTTATGCCAGGAAAATTATATGATCCCAATGATGTGATTAAAAATTACATCGCAGAGCTAAAAATGAAGCCTTCTGTAAAGGAAGAAGATGAATTTGATGATTTCGTCGAAGGCATGGAAGATTTATCTGATATTACCAAATATGTTTCTATTCAATTAAGTCAAGAAGATGCTAAATCTTTTCAAGCATATAGAAAAAAGAGACTAGAAAATGTTCCTTTGAATTTGTTGACTATTGAAGATGAAAAACACACTCCAAGTGTTAGCCTAGATGATGAAATGAAAGATATATATGAAAATGAATCAGGTCAATCACAGCAGCAGTCTAATAATTCAGATCAATCTGAGGAATCCAAATCTAAGAAAGAAAATTCAGAAATTGACCAAATTCTTCAAGAGATAGAAGTGCTGGATAAAAAAAAGAACAATGGGACAAAATCAAATTCGGAAACAGTTCAACATACTCATAGAATGTTAGATCAATCCAAGCCATCTCAAGTAAAAGATCTGATGAATGAATGGGAAGAATTTTCTGAAGCAATAAAGACTCCCAAAGAAAATCCCAATATTGATCAAACATCAAGTTTTCAAACACCAGAACCTTCACAAAAAAATAGTTGAGACTGTTAATCCACTACAAAGAGTTCCAGCAATGCATGAAAAAGAAATCATACTGGCCTACCCTACAGATCAGATAGTTCTACAGATTGAAGATATTCCGTCATTAGACATTTTCTATAGTCCTAGCTACAAAGTTGTGGTTAAAAGAAATAAAATAAGAAGGATTGAAGAAACAAATCCAAAACCAACAGATGAATTAGTTGATTTACTTTGGAAGGATTCCTCAGATGATCCCACTAAACATCTAACCAAGTTATCACAATATGCAGGGGTATATGCCACCACTACTATTGATAAAGCTACTGAGGTTAGAATATTGTTGAAACAAAAGGAAGCTAGGTTACAAGAATTAGAACAGTTGCTAAATGAAGAGAAATCCAAGTCCATTAAGCAGATCAAAATAAGCATAACTCAATTTCACGAAGATATTGAAAGTCTCAAATTGAAGTCTCAGATAGAGCTTAATGAAAATCAAGCACACTTGGAAAGAGTAATGGCTGAATTACATAGTCAACCACAGTTAGAACAATTCATCAAAGAAGCACTTGATGTAAACACAATATTAAATAAATAACAAGAAATGTTTTGTCACCAAGCTTCCATGATTGATTCTTATTGTGATTCCAATAAGATAATGATTCAACAAATAGAAATTCAAAAACTAGAATGTGAAAGACTTGAAAAGAAAATCGAAGAACACATTCAGTGGAAAATTTTAGATACAGGAAAACAAGCTAATCCACCACAAATAGATAAGCTTCACAAAGAATTTTTATTCGTAGAATGGAGAGAAAAAATTAATCAAGTAGAGAAAGCAGTGACCAAGACGTCCAAGAAATCAAATGAGATTATTCAGTCTATATGTGATCAATTGTTTAAAACAGAACTTCTTAAAGAAAACACGTCTGATGTGTTTTTAGGAACAAAGGAAGTAGAAATAAAATGGAGACAGAGAGCATATACACAAGAGGAAATGATCAAAAAAGTTAATAAGTTTGATCAGGAAAATTACTGGAATTTTATGATCAAACCTTACCATCAACATCAAACTCTTCAGTCTCTTACAAATTCAACAAAAATATCTTAGTCATTAATCTCAAATGCTATTTTCAAGGGACAGATTCGGTCACGGATATCACAGCCATCTCAGCTTAAAGCAATACTAGATATTTTTCAACTTCGTGATCACACTCAGAAAGAAGGACAAGATTCGCAAAATCAGGATTGTTAGTTCAGAGTTCCTAGATTATAGTTTAAGCTAAGTTTTTAGAGAAAGGTTGTTTGAAACCTCCTATACATTTTTGTAATAATTTAATTTTAGTTTGTAGTTAGTTTAGTATTTAAACCCTTCTCATGCATTTAGAGAAGGGTCCAAAATTTTATTGAGAACATTTGCAAAGAATGCTTAATTGTAAGTAAGTTTGTGAATGCCTTGATAAAGTAATGGAACATGGCCTTTTCAGTTATATATCATTTTATTGATCACTGTTGATGCGCTTTTGTATTCTTTGAAAGACTTATTGATAGATGAATTGAATGTGGCCTATTATTGTTGATCAGATGAATAAAGCAGTACACATCTGGTACTATTATCATGTATGCTAATTCTGTTTTTTGAATATTAGTGATGAATCCAGATTTCATGAATTATATATGAAATCGATTATTTTTATCTGAAATATTAGTTGCACTATTGTACAATATTAAGATAGAAATTGGTTTTTTTTATATATGATCATCAGATATATGTGATATATTTCTCATTTTCTTTTGATTAACTATTTTTTCAAGAGAATCATCTTACATAGTAATAATTTTATTAAATCTGCGATGCTCTTCATCATCACAGATTGAATAGATATCATTTTAGATCACATCAAATTAGTATTATCCCAGGTTAGATTAAATTAGGCTTAAATTCAAAGTTTTTCATTTTAGAATAAATTTGTTTTAGTTTTTAGTAATTCTTCATGCAAATCCTTTGAGAGAAACCCAACAATCAAACAAAAAACCCAAATATGGGAAAGTGGTCCCATTATATCCAGTCGGAGCCATTATCCCAAATGGAAAAGGAACAGTCATAAGGTCTGGACCGGGGGGTTATCCCCCTTGTTGCTGCCACAGATTTCTAAGGCCTCAACAGGTTAGCACTAGGTCTTTTATAAGTCCTAAACATTGCACTCTTTTAGATTCAAAGGTATATAAGTCATGATAAGTTCGAGTGCTTTCCAAATTAAGTTGCTCCATAATAAATTTTGGCATTAGATTGTGTGAAGCACTAGAATCCATGTTAAAATTGGACAACTAGGTCCAAACTACATGTTGTGATACTCAGATGAAGACACCAATATTTTTATTGGGTTCCTCTTTCGAAGAGGTGCAAGATCGATCAAAGATCATTTTGATTCGATGAGCAGAACATTTATTTTGAATTTAATTTTAATACTTTCAAAATATGTGCAGGTCGGCCTTAAGGTTTTACACCCCCAACAAATGTGTCACACTTAGTGATTGATATAAATAGAGTCAACGTTGGAGGAAATTTCAATCATCTCATCACACGCATCCTCATGATCTAAATATGGATGCCATAAATATGGATGATGCCGGAAATGGATGTCGTAAATATGGATGATGTCGTAAATCTGGATGATGCCATAAATATGGATGATGCCGGAAATGGATGCCGTAAATCTGGATTCCATAAATATGGATGATGTCGGAAATGGATGGCGTAAATCTAGATGCCGTAAATATGGATGATGCCGTAAATCTGGATGATGCTGGAAATGGATGCCATAAATATGGATGATGCTATAAATCTAGATGTGGGTTTATTTTGTTGAATTACGTTGACTTTGATGAGTTGTCTTTAAGGGCAGTGTGTGTGACACTTTTGGTTGGCTGACCGTATTGAGACTTTGCTGGTTGAAGCATCTTGTTGGCCACCATAACGCACCAACACACTTATATTTGTCTGGCTTGTCTTCTATCGATATACTGGTATTTTCTATCAGCACTTTACTTTATTTTTTATGTGATTGCTGACTGACATTGGGGATAAAAGTAAAGTTGCATCAAGCATATAACATCTTCAAAAATTTACATGGTATCAGAGCTGAGGTTAAGACAAAGCCCTAGTTTGTAGGATTCATCGAAGAAGAGGATGGGTTCCTCAAACTACAATGGCTTTAAGGCTGATGAAAAATTGACTGGGAGGGATGACTTCCATGCTTGGAAGATGACATTGGATCTTAATTTGGAAGACCAAGATGTCATGGACTATGTGCAGGGTAAAATCCAAGAGCCTCCATCCACTGCAACTACTGCTGCCAAATCAAAGTACAAGAAGGGGGAAATCAAAGAAAAGCTGATGATCAGGGACTCAATTCATAAGAGTCTAGTTGCCTACATCTCTGAGCTAGGTCATTATGCTAGAGAATGCCCTTTCAAGAAGGTCAAGAAAAGGAAGGCTCCCTCCGGTGGAAATGGGCAACCCTTCAAAAGGTCAAGAAATTCCAGGAGTGAGGAATAAAATGTTTTTGATGATAAAAGAAATGAAATCATTCTTGTATCTGCCCTCTCTGCTGCATCTCCACCCAAAACTATGGATGTCTAGTTGATATATAGTGGTGCCTCAAGTCACATTATTGGGTTCAAGGAAGCACTTACTGATATGGTTGAGAAGGATACTAATCTACAAATTATCCTTGGTGATAATGCCACATATTCCGTGAAAGGGACAGGTACTGTGACCCTCCACTTGTCTCAAGGTCAAGTCCTCTGCCTGCAAGATGTACTATATGTACCTAATTTGAAGAAGAGACTTGTGTCTATTTCGGCCATGGAAGACAAAGTTTTCAATGTGGCATTCATTGATGGAAGGTGCGCACGTGGAAGAAGATTTTCAAGGAAGCTATCATGATTGGGTTTAGAGTTGGTACACTCTACCAGGTTGGAGGAAGTCCACTAGGAGCGATGACATGTGATACTATCCGATAGACTGAACTATGGCACTGGAGGTTTGAACAACTTCACTACAAGGCCCTTCCCGAAGCAAGGAAGGTGGTGATGGGGATGCCTGAGTTCTCAAATAATCATGAAGGTGTATGTCAGGGTTGTGCCGAAGGAAAGCATACAAGGGGAAATTTCCCCTCAAGTGTCACAAAGACATATGATTTCTTGCAATCAATACATTCTGATCTGTCTGGTATTGTGCCCGTGAGGATGTTATTATTATATGAGATGAACGACTTCAAGAACTTTTGCAGAGGAGCTAGCATCAAGAGAGAGACCACAATGTCTGTGGCCTACAACGAAACTTCGAAGGCCTATAGAGTCTATGTTCCTGGTCAAAGGGAAATGGAGATCTTCCATGATGTTACCTTTGATAAAGATGCTTCCCTGAGGAAAGTAGTCAATCTTATGAGATCTAAGGAATATCATGAAGCAAGGCCTAGAAATAAAGAAGAACCGAAGGATGAGACGATGCCCGATGCTGAAGGATCAATGGACTTGATTGATCCACCTCCTTCAATAGAGAAGATACCATCATGGCTCAGGCACACTCTCGAGGATGCCAAGGGACATATGGCCCCAAAGGGGGACATTCATGAAAGCAAGAAGCTATGTAGCTACCAAGGGTATCTAGAAGCCATGAGTACTACTGTACAATTTGAGCCTGGATCTTTTGAGGAAGCCGTAAAGCATAAAATCTGGAAGGATGCTATGCACGAAGAGTATGAGTCCATAATGAAGAATGATGTATGGGATGTGGTTCCAAGACTGGAGGACAAAGCAGTTGTCACCTCGAAATGGCTCTACACGATCAAGCATGGATCTGATGGAAGTGCTGAAAAGTTCAAGGAAATATTCGTTGCCCATGGCTTCTCTCAAAAGGAAGGCATAAACTATGATGATATATTTGCACCTGTGGCCTAATATACCTCCATCCAATCTATCATAGCCCTTGCTGCTACACAAGGATGGAGTCTTCATCAGATGGATGTGAAGATCACATTTCTGCATGGTGCTATAAAGGAAGAGGTGTATGTAGAGAAACCTCTGGGGTTCGAAGTCCAGGATCGGGACACCCATGTTTGCAAGTTGAATAAAGCCCTCTATGGGTTGAATTAAGCACCCAGAGCTTGGTACAAGAGGATAGATAGCTACTTGATGAAGCCAGGCTTCACTCCTAGTAATGTTGATCTGAACCTTTACTTTAAGGTTGATAGAGAGAAGCCTCTCATTCTGGTGCTATATGTGATCGACCTCTTCCTGACAGGTGCTTTCCCTCTCATTCATCAGTGAAAGAGGGAGCTCACTACTGTGTTCAAGATGAAGGACCTAGGACTGATGCACTACTTCCTAGGCTTGGAGGTCTAGCAGAGACCTGGCAATATTTTCCTTTCTCAAGTAAAATACATTATGAAGCTTCTGTAAAGATTTAGTATGATGGACTGTAAGTCCGTGTCGACACCAATGGAGCTCAACTTTAAGAGGTTGAGTGGGAGTCCTATTGGGCCATGCTAGCAAATCCTACTAAGTATCTCCAACTTGTAGGGGCCTTGATGTTCTTAGTGAACACCCGTCCGGACGTATGTTGTGCAGTGAACACTTTGAGTCAACACATGCTTGATCATAACATTCACTGGGTTGGTGTCAAGAAACTCTCGAGATATCTCTGAGGCACGATAGACCATGGGATAAGATACACTTCCATGAGTATGACACTCCATGGATATACTAATGCTGATTAGGCTGGCAGTGTGGTGGATCGCAAGAGCACATCTGGATGCTACTTCACACGTAGATCTGCCTCGGGTAGGAAACTGAAGTCGGTAGCCTTGAGCACTGCTGAGGCCAAATACATTGTAACATGTATGGCCTGTTGTGAAGTCACTTGGTTACAAAAGCTCTTCATTGAGCTATTCGAGCATGTGCTAGATGCCATAGTTATCATTTGTGATAACTAGAGGGGGATTCGTTTGTTATATAATCCTGTGTTTCACAAACGATCCAAGCATGTTGATAGCTGGTACCACTTTATCCGGGATGTGGTATAGTGAGGCGTTGTAAGGCTCAATCATATAGGAACTGATGAGAAGGTCGCAGATATTCTCACAATGCCCTTGAGGAAGGTCATGCTCCTAACCTTCCGTGAGAATCTTGGTATCATGTAACAACCCTATTCTAAGGGTCTTGTTGGACGATGAGGTCTGGGAGCTATGGGGGGCTTTGGGGATAGCTTCTTGGAGCTATAAGCAACCACAGGGCTAGGCTTGCCTAACCTTGTTGGTGTGTTTGGGCTCCACCATTATGATGATTGAGTTGGTTCGTCTCTGATGATCTGTGACTTGTATGCATCCTACCCATTTGAGTTTCAGACTCATGGGAAGTACCTCTCATTTGGCCAACGAGGTGGGAAAAGCTAGAGACTAGTAGCAAAGACCAATGGACACATCAAAGATTGTCGTACTCTCTATCTAGGATGACACGTGTCCAACCACTTGATTTGGGATCAAGTCTACTGAGGTTTCGGACCTCCTACTGACTTTGACTCAAATAAACCAATTTCAGGTTGGTATGTGACTCTTTGTGTCCATGTGAGGCTTCAGTTCTCCTACTGACTTCGGGTCAGATAAACCAACTTCGGGTTGGTATGTGACTGTTTGAGTCCATGTGATGTTTCAGACCTCCAACTGACTTCAGGTCAGTGAGACTAACTTTGGGCTAGTATATATGACTCTCTTGAGTCCATGTGAGGATTCAGACCTCATACTGACTTCAGGTCAGATAAACTGACTCAGGGTTGGTATGAGACTCTTTGTGAGTCTTATAGAGGTTTCAGACCTCTAGGTTGAATCTGTCATCCGGGAATGATGTCTTCGTGACTGACCCACTTTTGTTCTGAAATAAAGAGGCCAACAATGCAAGTTACGACGGGATGACGCACGATGTTTGATTGTACAGGTGGATGGAGTTCTCCCTAGTTGAGAGGGAGTGTTAAAATTGGAAAAATAGGTCCAAACTCCATGTTGTGATGCTCAGATGAAGACACCAATATTTTTATTGGGTTCCTCTTTCGAAGAGGTGCAAGCTCGATCTAAAGATCATCTTGATCCGATGAGCAGAACATTTATTTTGAATTTATTTTTAATACTTTAAAAATATGTGTAGGTCGGCCTTAAGGTTTTACACCCCCAGCAAATGTGTCACACACCCTTAGTTATTGATATAAATAGAGTCAACATTGGAGTACATTTCAATCACTCATCACACACATCCTCATGATCTAAATATGGATGCCGTAAATATGGATGATGTCAGAAATGGATGCCGTAAATATGGATGATGTTGTAAATCTAGATGATGCCGGAATTGGATGTTGTAAATATGGATGCCATAAATATGGATGATGCAGTAAATATGGATGATGGTGTAAATCTAGATGATGTCGGAAATGGATGCCATAAATCTGGATTCCGTAAATATGGATGATGACGTAAATTTGGATGATGCCAGAAATATGGATGTGGGATTCTTTTGTTGAATTACGTTGACTTTGATGAGTTGTCTTTAAGGGATGTGTGTGTGACACTTCTGGTTGGCTGACCATATTGAGACTTTGCTAGTTGAAGCATCCTGTTGACCGCCATAACGCACCAACACACTTATATTTTTCTGGCTTGTCTTCTGTCGATCTACTGGTATGTTCTATCAACACTTTACTTTCTTGTTTATGTGATTGCTGACTGACATTGGGGATAAAATTAAAGTTGCATCAAGCATAGAACATCTTCAAAAATTTACAATCCAAGATATAATTGTATAGTAAAGATTCATGTACATTTAAAGTCACATAGAAAGGTGGTATGGATTCATCAATCATGTCAGAACTAGGACCAAAAGCTATTGTAGGTCTTTCATTTTGTAGACTAATAATATCCCCTTCAGCATCCACACTAGAGTTTTGGATCCATTTTGAAACTTGACTCTTATATCTAGGGTTTTTTAGAAAGTTCTAAAAGTGGAATAGGAATTTTAACTCTTTCTAGCTCTTTTTCAACATTAAAAGCAGTCAATATAGTTTTATCAATTTGAGTAGAATCATTTGGATGATTTAGAGGTTGAATAGTAGTTTTAGTTTCAGCAGTTTTTACTTATGGCTCAATTATGACAGGGTTTTTCGGAGGTCTACCAAGACCAGCCATAGGTCTTAAGTCATACCTTTTGTTGAGTTCTGCAATAAAAAATTCAGAAAAGGCTTGATATTTAGAGACCTAAGAAGTATCTTGGTCTTCTTGAGAGATTTGACTTTGAGGGACAGGGACAATGGAAGTTTGGAGAAACGTATTTTCCACGTTATTAATATCTTCAGTGATTGATAAATTATTATCATCAGGTGGTTGGTCATCAATCAACAACAATGTAGGTACTTGTTGATCATTGTTTGGTCTTTAAAGAATTTTTAATGGAGGATCGTTTTTGAACTAATCTCGAATATGTGTTTGGGGTCTAGAAACAGTTTGTTGGATTGTTATAGGTTGTGTTTCAATCTTAGAAATCCTCTTTGAAAGGTTTCTAAGAAGTGATGTGATTTCATCTATTTTTGCATCTTCATTTTTAGATTTAGAGGAAGAAGAAGCATCCTGATTTTATTTTAATTTTCTTTGGGATTTTTCAAGTTTGGCTTTTAGCTTAGCTGAGGCAGACCTATTTTCTTCAGCCTCTATAGAATTTTCTTGCATGTCTTCTAAGGTTCGAGCTGTTCTCTCTCTTAACATGACAACAAAATCATCTTCAAAGGCTTTTGAAAATCTAACCTTGGTTGCTGCTACAAGAGGTTTAAAATTAAGAGACATCTTGTGATAAATTTTATTAAATATTTTGATGAAATAAGCTACTGGTTCAACATAATTTCTTTTAATTTATTCAAACTATGTTAAGAAATAAACAGGTTCCTTTTTCACTCCCCATTGATTTTTGAAGATATTGGTCAATTCCTCTCATGATTTAATAGAATAAGTTGGTAGATGTCTAAACCAAATCCTAACATTTCCTTCTAGATATTTCACAAACAATCTCATATAAACATTTTCATGTTCTATGTTCATGTTATCAACAAAATCTAAAAATGATGCTAGATGACCTTAAGCTGACAAACTGGTTTCTCCATTAAATCTAGGGAGATTTTTTAGATACCCAGCAGGAAAATCATTAAGTAGATTAGGGAGTAATAGGATAGCATATCTTGCTTGTAAAATTGGTCTAAAACCAGCCATACTTGAAGATGTAGATGTATAAGACTAAGTATTGGTGGTTGTAGACGAAGAAGTAGAATTTTAAGGTGAAGATGGGGAAGAAGGAGGTGATGAATGAGGTGGAGAACGAAATGGGATGGAATACCTCCTTAGGGATCTTAAAGGAGTTCAAATGACCAATTTTTGAACCTCTTCTTCTCCTTGTTTGTTCTCAAATAAAGGATTAGAATAAAGAGAAAAGAGATCTTCTTGTTGTGCAAAATTAAATGGTGCAGAGTATGTGATAGGGGAAATGAAATCAGTAGGTTTAAATCTAGGTAAATTTAGATCTAGGAGATTTAGAAGGTGCCTCAGGTAATTTATAGGATTCCAAAGAAAGAACTAACAAGGCTGATAAAAATCCACTCATTTGGATACTAACTCTTGTACTCTAAGAGGTATATCTTCTAATTCTAAAGGAATAGGTCTAGATCTGAAAGGAACAAGAACTGTTGTGGTCTCCTATTGAGGGACATAAAAATGGGTTTTATGTCTTCTTCTAGAAGAAGCATGCTTATCAGTCTCTCTGGATCTGATAAATGTAAGACAATTTCAGTCAGAATGATACCTGGTATGCTTTGAAGGAGCCAACTTGGGTTCAGTGAAGTCGCCAGGTGAAATTTTTTGACCTAACTAGACCTTTAATCACCTTTAAAGGAATAGGGTTTTATCATTGTCCCAGGGAAAAAAAACCAAATTCGATTCCATGGCAACAGCGCCAGATTGATGTTGTCCTTTGAGATAATTGGGGTCAATAATTATGCCAAAGCATCTATAATGTTTTGTTTTATTTTGAAATTCTCGATGACCAATGTATAAAATAAATTTTGCAAACAGTTATGCTTAAATCTTTCAGATAATATCAGAAAATAAGACTAAGTGCTGCTTTTTTATCTCACACAGTGATTTAATATTTTGTAGATGGTTAAGTAGATTTATGTAAGAAGATATGATAACCAAATATTCATATTGAATGCTTTAATTAATCATAAGTTTGAAAAACTTTAAAATAATGTCTAAAAGTTCAAAAAAATACATTTAACATTAGCAAGATGCTGACAATTTATAGACGAAAGGGACTTACATCAACACATTGTTTAGTAAATCATTCTTTATATTAATAATAACTTCTGGAGGAATTGTAAGATAACTGAAACTCAGATAATATCATCTGGTTATCTTGATAACAATTAAATATATGTGTAGACAAAATGTAATGAAAACAGGAAAAAATCACAGAAAGAACAAAGTTGTATGAGACAAATTCATAATCCTTCTTCTATTATTCATGATAAAAAAAAAAACTTGTACAATTCTGCTTACAAAAATTTACTTGTCCAAGGGTGCAACCCTTAATAACTCATAATGAGAGTTATTTATATAATTTCTCAAACTCAGAAATATATTAAACTGATTACAATAATAGAATAGAATAGAATAGAAGAAGGAAACAGATAGATGATGTGTCTCTGTTCTGGTGGAAGTTGTTGATGACTATACCCTTTTCGATGGCAACCATTGATGACTGGGCCCTTGAAAATCTGTTATGCTGGCATATTGTAAAGAAAGGCATACTGTAAAGAAAATTTTTTTACTCAATAGTATCACAAAATTTATCCCATTTTTCTTCACTTGGGATTTCAACACTCTTCATTTTTCTAAAGATTTCATCAACCTCTGTATATCTCTCGAAAGTAGGCTTTTGAATGAAAAAATGTTTGATTTGATTTTGAATGATAAAATCGAACTGAAAAGCCTTTAAAAATGCTTTTCCTGTAATTTTTCCTTTGATACCTGCAAATTTAGACTTATCCACTGCAATTGTATATAATTTCTTACAATAATCTTCTAATTTAATCAATTTTTCATCTAAACCTACCAATCTTGGTAGTCCTTTATGATTCAAAACATTAAATTTTGAATGAAACCATTGAATAAAAGTATTAAAAGCTTCACATTTTGTTTGCATTTGGTTAATTAAATTTATCTTTTGTAAGACTTTATTGATTTATAAGATTTTTGCAGTTCTGTCCAGTATGTTTATCTCTTCTAATTATTCTTTCTTCTTTGAGTTCAAGAACTTGATCATATCAATAGCTTCACTTGGTTTCTTCTTGGGATTTTCTTATTGTTCTTCTATGGCTGCTTTGAACTTGGCGATGGGTTTGTGCTGTTAAAAAATTATCTGTATGGATGGCCATACCTTTGTCATAGATTTGTTGATGTCTTCCCAAATGTTTTGCTTGGCTTCAGCTAATGTCCCTGCCATTAAAGATTCACTTTCCAGTTCTTTAACTTGAGTTCCAACTTGTGGTACTTTTCATTTCTTCCATATATAAGGTATCATTCCTGATTTTATGTGATTATAGAATCTGAAATCTCTGCTGCAACTTCTCCTTTTCCTGCTTCTAAATAGCCAAATCATGTGTTAAATTTGTTGTATCAGTTGTTTTCGATGATGTTGAAGTCTCTGTACCTGCAGAAGATGTTTGAAATGCTATGATTGGATCAATAGTCACATGTGATACTTGTTTCTCTTTTAATAACTCTTCAATTTGTTCATCCATTTTTCTTATTTGTATGTTTTTCTCAATGATCAATTTGAGCGTTTCCTCCTTATTATATTAATTTTCTGCAATTTCCTTTGTCTGTGGATCTTCAGTTGAAGGCAATTTTAGTCATTTTCACAGAGCAAAAATGTCTGCATTTTTCTTCTTAATAATTTATTCAACTGCTTTCCAGTCTTTTGGATCATATCCAACCTTGACTACAAGATCCTCCAAATATTTAAGTCTATTATCTTTGGCCAATGAAGACATATTTTCAATACTAAGCTGAGATTGAACATTTGACAATGCAATTTTGAGTTTGGAGAGTGACATAGTTATAGTTGTCATTTTTAAAAAGAGCATTTCTCCAGGTTGGTTGTGCATGCCCATCTAATCAATATGATGGATCTGACTTGCATCAAAAGAAAACATAGTTTTTTTATATTCTGAATGAGATTTAGGAAAAGGAACTGTTGCCTGCAAGAATTCCATTTGCATTCTTCCTTTCTCACTATCAAAGGCAGTAAGAAGCCTGTGTTGAGAAGTTGATGTTTGTTTCCAAAACTGACTATATACATTAGACTTTAAAGCTTCATTCTTATGTTTAAGGTCTAATAATACAGAGAAAATGATCTGTTCTTCAGAAGAACTGGTTTCTGAATGTTGGATGATATCCAGAGGTTCTCTAGTAGGTGATGATGATGGATGAGTTACTGGAATATTTGTTGATGTCAAAAATTGTGTCTCTCCCAGATCAATTACCTCTAGTTGTCCTCCTTCTAAAAGTAAATCTGAGCCAATATTCAGCTTCTTTTTTTGCAACATGAACTCTTTCATGATCTCTTTAGTAGGTGGAAACTCTTCTCTGACCCTTTTATGTTTCTTGCTCTCAGGGACTGGAGTCTGTACATTAGAATTTGAAATAACCTGTTCATCTGCCTCTCGGAGCTTTCCCTCGACCCATTTCTCTTGATTCATAATTTTTTATATTTTTGGTCTGGAGGTATGATTATTTGAAGTTGTTTTCAGTTCAACTCTCAAAGCATAAATAATGCCATGTGGGTCATAAGACCAGGTGAAAATTGGTTGGAACCCATTTTCTTCAACAATGTATCAACTTCAGCTCGAGCTAATATGGTATTATAAATGGAAGATCCAATACTTTCCTTGAGCTTGAAATGTGTTTTCCTTTTCCCTGTCACAAAATGGAGGTCATCAATATTTATCATCTGTCGAATGTACCCTTGGGAAAAGACTCGCATAGGAACATATTTGGGGAGCTTATATGGTGGGAGTTCACATCCATATACTCTAATTTCTGTGTCATTTTTGTATAAATACCAATCCCCTGTTTTGGCTTGTTCACTCAAATGTAAAATCCTTTTGATCTCTTCTCCAATTATGGGTTCTGTCACTAGTAATAACATTATTCTAACCATTGAATAAAAATATTCTAATAGTATTGGTAGATCGACGAACAATATCGTTGAGTATGGCGCGTTGATCGAACTTCTCTCTGATGCCATTTCATTTGGTATTAACCACATAAACATAAGGTTAGACTCACAACTTGTGGTAATACAACTTAATAGTGTTTATACAGTTAGAAATCCAACACTTTGTAGATTGTTCCTAAGAGTTTGACTTTTGGAAAGACATTTTGATTTTGTTCAATATCAACACATTTCCAGAAATTTGAACACTTTAACTGTTTCATTAGCTAATCAAGTTTTAGATGGACATTTGCGACATGGGTAAAGAAAATATTCACATCATTGAATAGGATTTCCCATTAAACATATGAAAAACTCTGAAAACATATAGATAGATAGTTATAGGTTTTACAGAATTTGTGCCCAAGACATATTGGTCATCTGACCTCAAAATGTATGCAAATTATCACAAGTAAACTAGTGGTGCTCATGGTAACATGCTATAGATCTAGCAATCCTACAAAGAAACCGCATCCAATGGTTATGAACCCCAATTGTGTGTCGCTGCAATCGCATGGGAAGCTATTCGATCTGGCAATCCGGAATCCAGAAGGTCAGCCCCTCTATGTGATGCTGAAGCTCAGCCAGAGTCTCAGCCATATCAAGGTCCTGAAGGACTGCTCTCCCGACAGCCCTCTCTGCTGACGCATCTACTTAGCGCTCTAGTTCCTATACTAGTTGAACACAATCGATATTTGCATTACATCAAAAATTTAGTTTAGTCTTGGAAAGAAATAAAAACACAAAAACATTGTATAAACGTTAGAAAAATAAAAAAACATGGTCAAATCATTCTTACCTATTGCACCCCACTGAGCTCCTTCTGGTATTACTAGATCTGAATCTCCTCGGAAGTCGATTCCTACATATGCGTACTCCTCGATGGTGACAATCTGTCACCGAAACCAGGCGAAGAATGTAGTAGAGAACACAATGGTCGATTGGCCTGCATGGCAACCCATGAGTTCTATCGATCTCTGCATGTTGTGGCTGCATCAGTGGAATCCATTCCAAAGCGAAGGAGATGAGGATTAAACCACAACTGAAATTTTTATTCCTTCCTCCCTTTGCTTTGTTGAGTTGTTCCTTTATCTGAGATAGAATATCTTTAGACCAGTTAAAAACTGTTGGCTCTAAGAACTCTAACGCATACTGCATATACGATCTGTTCGCTACATGTAGTGTAACGGTGCCAGCAAGTTTACTGGTTGTGAAAAGGATGGTTCTCAAAGGAAAATCCCTGACATCCTGGATGTTTATTTTTCCATCTTTGCTATGTTTTTCCCCTGGATAGCAATAATGCACAACATAATCCCTCACTGTCTCTCCTCCAACGGTAGACCCTGTGAGAGAAATGGGCAAACCTCTCCTCGAAAAATCTGTGAGAAAATACACATCCTCAGCTGTTATGGGTAACACTTGATTTTTTATGTGAAATGCCTCTATTGTTGGATCCCATACTCGAACTAAGAACTCCAAGAGTTATATTTGTTGCCTCATTCCCAACAATTTGAAGTACTTAAGTATTCCACAATCTCTTAAGGCTCTTATAGTACCCAGATCATTCAAGGCAATCATATCTTGTTCTTCATGTTCTCTTTCCCTCCATGTAATCGTCATTATAATCCGATGGAAACCTGAAATATAACCATAAGATCCATTAGATACCATTCATTGCAAAAAACTAGGAAAATTATGAGCACAACATTAAAACCAAAAACTTGAACTGCGCCCAACACACTCCTTGGGTTGATATAGTGTGTTGCACATGCAGGTACCCTTCACTCTACCTGTTATGCAACACAGGTTTCAATATTGCGTTGCCCTCAATTTGGGTAGAATTTACCCTAGGGGCCTTAAAACCCTAAAAATTTGCAATTAATGGAAATGAAATGAATACTAAAGGGAAGAGGAGGTTCATGATACTAACTTGGATCAAACGGTGATGAAATCTGTCCACAAAAACAACTGAAATCAATGACTGAATTTCGGGGGCAAAATCAGGTTCAGAGCTCCAAAATGCAAATGGTAACTTTGAAATGGTAAAAATGAATAGTGAAACTACTTTATATAGTCATTTAATTGTTTGCAAGTTAAATTTGTTGCTATGAATATAGTTTTATTATGTTTTTATCATGAAACAAGTATTTTTAATCCATTTGATGTTGTTCTAAACAGGAAATACAACTAATGAACAGATTAGTCGTGCAGATTTATTTCAAAGAAAGACTCGACCACAAAGCATAATTTTTCTCCTTATTTTTCGAGCTTTGCTAAAAATGAAAAATGATTTGAAGCGCACTTTTATCTCTTTTTTGAGATTCGATAACAGCAAAAAAGGAACCCCTGGAGTATTCTTTCAGCTCTTTTCAGACTCTGATAATGTGAAAATATTGCCGAGCACTTGTCTTTTCTAGCTCGTTAAAGTAAATGAATTGATATCTACTTAGTATAAGTTTAACCCTTTTCTGGAATGAGATGGATTATTTATGAAAAAGGAATACCTTGGTTAAACATGACCAAAGAGGTTCTTTCAGATATTATTTTACACTTTTTCGGATCTGAGAGACAAATTTACGAAAAAGTACTTTTGGAGTTCTCTTTCGTCCTTTTTTTCAGACTCTCTAAATATGAAAAAGGACCAGGCTATCACTGTCGTTAAGATCGTTAAAACATAAAATAGCAACGAGCTTGTCGATCATGGCAAGAATCGAGTTTCATTCATCGCTAGACTCATTAAATTATTAAATAGAAATACTTTATTCACCTGAAGGGTTGAATTATAGATCAATAAAATGTTATCCTCCTCAAGCTTGTTAAAAAATAAAGAGGTACTGGTCGACAAATGACCGGGGAAAATTTGGGAAAAGTAAGCGAAGTTTCTTTTTGGTAGCAAGTCGCTCTTGAACATGACACTTCTTTCACTCCATGTCTGTGACTGTTTGGGTTGGGTAATAATCTTGATAGTTCATTCACACCTATGGTTCATCATTCCTTCACTTCAGTTTTGGGTCAATGCTGCCAACTCATCACAGTGTCGCCGATATGTTCAAGAGAAGTCATCCAGTGACTAAAAACTCATCCTTCTACAATACTCGTAAACCTTCATTTTCATGACCGTCATCCCTAGAAAATTTCTATATCAATTCATTTCCTTGTCTCCAATATCAGTAACTCCTGTTTTGCAATAAGGTGACTTCCTGTCGACGACAAATTGTAATATCCCAAAATCAGGGATTCAGCAAGACATCAACTATATAACGGTCTTGCTGTGATGAATAAGCTTAGAATAGGCATGAGGAACATAAATACATCATATTGAAATACAACAGCCACTTTAATTCAGATTTACAATCCAAAGAATGGGGAAAATCAGCAATTTATGCACTAAAAAGCTTAATATCAAATATTTACGTAAAATCAGGGGATGGGGACAGTTGGATATGATAGCTTAGGTCATGAGGGACCTATGATCCGAATTTCAGCTCAAACTAAGCATTATAGCTAAGTTAAATAGTTCCTCCTTTCCCGAATAGTCTAGAAAACCCTGATTTCCCATGACTTTGCTAAACAGAAATTTATGAATACTATGAGAGCGTAATGCCCAATAGGTTTTCTATAGAAAGTGATGGAATATGAATGATATATATCTTATATTGATCAAATAGTAGAAAAATATAGGTTTAACCCCTTTTACACAAGACAAGGACACCCAGCAAGGGTTTTTAGCAATTTACATGTACCAAAAGTAGGACTGCAGAAAATAATGCAGTCTACTGCAACTCTGCATTAAAAATGATTGAATATGACAATATCAGCTCAGATAAATGAGGGGAGGAAATCTCTAACCCTTATAAGCAAAAATACATCAATCCTCCAAAGGATTGGCTAAAACATACAAAATGGAAAAAATGTCGGAGTAGCTAGGCAGCTACGACAACTCCAGAACTAGGAATACGTAGAGAAGGCTGAATAAGATAGAAATATCTAAAGTAAACCTCCTCCAATGGATCTCCAAAGTGGAAGGCTGATCCTTACACTTGAGATCCCACCCTCCAATCAATCTGCAAAACCCCGCAACAAATGCACTATGAAAATAACACAGCTATTGGAGAAAACTGCGCAATAAGGGAAAGAATATGTGTTGGCCTGGTGCCAAGATCTGAAAATAAGCTCTCAAGCTTCCAAAATTATCCTCAAAAGGCAAGAAAGACTCCCCCTCTGAAAAACAAGCAATGGAAGAGGTGTTGTGGAGTCTCCACGACAACACCCTACAACACAGTATTATGCTGCTGTAGCAATAACACTGTCCTAGAGGATGATGCTTCGGTCTCGAGCCAAAATAATGATGGGATAGCTGCACCCAAGTAGGCACTCAAATTCCCCTAGGGCTAAGGGTGATATCTCCAAACTGAGACACTCTGTGCACTAAACAGTGCTGCAGACTAGTTAAACAACCAGCATGCTCAAGAAGTCGAGATGACCAGCTCAATATCATAAAAATATGCATGAATGGAAATAGCTCTCCTCCCCTCCATTTATATAGCAATTGGAGACTCCTCATGGGCCCTTCCTCTAGAAGCTTCCCTTTCTCTAGAAGCTTCCCTTCCTCTAGAAGCTTCACTCCTACGTTGTCATGTAGTGCTTTCCAACTCATACCCTACGCTGGTTGACTTGGTCAAACCTCTTTGCAAATATCTCCTTTCACACATGAGGGTGTGAAATCTGGTTCCATGGCTGATCCCTTTTCATACTAGAGGGATTTTATTTATGTTTTCATTATCTTTGGGCCTCTTTACCCAATTATTCATCTCCTAAATGAGTTTAGACAAAATTTAATGTTCCAATTTATTGAAGAAAAATTTGGAACATTACAATCCTCCCCTCCCAAATGTTGCTTGTCCCCAAGCAACTGCAAGGATAGAACTGAAGAATATCCACTCAAGGCATGGATTTTGGAATACAATGAGGAACATCTCCCTCATGTGGATCCTCCATCCCCAGGCAATCATCCAAACAAAATGAGCCACCTCCCAACAAAGAAAATCCTAAAAATATCCTTCCACCTCAAGCTCCGGTAATCAAGGTGGGCTGAAAATCTAAACTTGGAAAGAATCATAGCTTACCCCATGCTATCCTTCTCTCCACTCATGACAAGTGTAGAGTGTATTCTGATCATGGGCTGCAAAATTATTTCCCTCCAATGGAAAAGTGAATAACAATCCTCCAAAGAAGGCTCCTCGAATGAAGAACAAGCTGGCCCAAAACAATACATCCATGAAGAATAGGACATGGTCATCATGGAAAATCCTAATTAGAGGTTTGCTAAAGGTTTTACATGATGATACATGATGCAAACAATTTCTCACAAGGATACAGCGCAGTCTCATCCACTACAATTTTAGAAAATTACATGGCAAGCAATGTCCATGATTCATCACATCTACTAAAGGATAGTAAATGGCTGAATGTAACAAAAATAATACATGATCAAGCACTTGCCCATGGATGTAAAATGGATGAATATCAATCTTATGGCCCACCTCAAAAGAGAAGAAACATTTGGCTGTGGTGGCCATATCTCCTCTCATGCTCCCATTAGAACATGTAGTGCAGAAATTGTGAGAATTCTTCCCACTCACGGACACATCCAGCTCGTGTGCCCCCTCATAATCAAGCCTCCCATACAAATCTGATCTATATCAGAAAATGGAGACATGATCAGCAGCAAAAGGAAGAAAATGCTGAAGGTTACAAGTGATTCAAGAAGGTACCAATAGCTTCCCTTGTAGTGACAGTGCAGTTTTACAAGTTGTTGCTTGATAAAAGTGCATGGAACAATGTTTCTTTTTACATGGTTAATCATGCATGTCAGCAACTGAACATACATGTGGTGATAAAAAAATTTCCTAAGGCCAAAAAATAGATGGCTTCCTCCATCATGTAGATTGGCCCAATACAATTCATGGAGCAATTTGATGAGCTTGCCCTCTTGTGAAGCAATGCACTGCATAAGAATGGTAAGAGTGTGCAAATCAATGAATGTATAAACAAACCCCTCACCATATGCTGGAAGTAAGATGGTACATGGGTCCATACACAAGTCCTCCATAGTGTTTTGGCCTGCTATGAAGAAGAATGAACCATGTGCTGCAAGAAGATAATCCTCCTTATGCTTGGAAACCCAAGTCAAGAAGAATATGCTATAGTGATAGATGTCTCTTTCATCATTACCTCCTCTTTGTTCATCAAGTGCAACAAATATGAAGTGATCCTGGAATCTATGGGTTATGGATCCACCATATTTCCACTGGGCACACTTCATCCATAAGTCTCTGATCCCAAGTGACAGTGCTATGAGCTTATGCAAATAAGCCCCTGTCAATACACAACTCTGTTCTTTGACATGCTCCTTGTCAAAGATTATTCCAATAAGGCTGCAACAAATTTGGAATAATTCCCAAGATTGAAGTGCTTCCCAATCATCATCAAAGACCAAGGAGATAGTGCCATCCCCTCCTCCTGCAACATCATACAAAGTGTGAGAGAAAATCTGCCCTTGCTCTCCCAAGCAAAGAAATAAAGTATTTTTCTACCTCCTCATACTTCCATCATACAACTCATGTGATGAAGACACATCAACATCGAGCATCCATTCTCTATGCTGCTCAATGATGCAAGTATCCTGCCATATTTTCTCCATCCTCCCATTCTTAGGAAGAGTGTTTTCCAAGTGATGGCCAAACTCTTTCAAGAGTAACCAGCGCAGCCAAGCCTCATGCTGCCCGGTATCATAGATCTGTAAGTAGCCTCCTAGTTCCTTGCTCATCAACCACATCCACTCAATCACCTGTGGATGCCTCCTTCTTCTCCTCATCCTAGTACTCCTCCCATGAGGGCTACCATCCTCCCAAATCAAAGTCTTGTCTTTGCACTTTATGGGATTTTGAAATGTAAGCTTCTCAAGGATCAATGAGACCCTATCAAGAATCAAATAGGTGGTAGGAAAAAACCTCCCATCATGATGTGTATGGATCAAGGGATGTCCAACACAAGCATGAGAGATGTTATCCATCCTAAGATGTCTTCCATCTTCTATATACTCTTGTGAGAAGGGAAGAAAAGCATTGCATTCCATGGTGTGTCGAAGTGCATCTCCAATGAGATCTCTCCTTGAGACCTCCCTTTCATCCATAGTCTTCCAAAACCAATGAGGTCTTGGATCTGAAAGTAGAAGTTTCTCTTTGAGCTGAGAAGAGCTCATTAATAAAGTGTCATCTTGAAGGGAGAAAAGGTTTCTTACTCCAAGATGTCTACCATCAATCTTCAAGGCTTCAAACCCCAACCTCCAATGTGATGTACAATCCAACAATGGCTCATGATAATGATGGTTTGATTCCTTCTTGAGTGTTTCCATGTTGCGCAACGCAGTGCAACCAAGCTGCTCTATAGTAGCAATGAGATTTGACTCTTGGTCATGCAAAAGTAAATCCCCACATTGATCAAAAGAATTTGCTACAACAATGGAATGTGGAAATCTTTTCATACCTTGATGTGCATTTGGAACTTCTTGTAGGGCTACAAGAGTCCCTTCCTCAAAAGTGTTGGCTGCCCCAAATGTTGATGCATGTGGCTGCTCCTCCTTGAGTGGGACAGCGTTATCATAATCCTCCTCAAGAGGTGATGTGATCTCTTCTTTCTTTGCTCTTTCTCCATCAAAGTTTTGGATCAAAATTTTAGTGAACTCTGCAAAAGTCTTCACCCTTGCATGGCTCAAGTGGCTGCACCACCAATCATAGGCTTCACCCTCCAAATGCAGCGCTGATATTTCAACAGCTTCTTTACCTGCTACAGGATGTAGTAGGAAAAATGCCTCCAACTTTCTCACCCAAGCTCTTGCATTAGATGACCCATAAAAGGTAGACAACAAAAATCTATTGCCTTTGATTTATTTTTTTCTGCATGGCCTCTTCTCTTCCTTCAACTGGATGAAATGAGGAAAATCTAGAGTCTCCCTGAAGGCTCTAGGTTGAGATCTATACTCAACAAGGTAATCACTGAGAATATGATGATCCAAATATCTTCCATGCTCAATATCTTCTTCTTGATGAGAATAGGAAGTGCATGGTACTTCCTCTTCTTTTTCTTCAATCTTCTTGACCTCCTTAAAGGTGGATGCATCTTTTCTGGATCTGAAAATAGATGAGAATAAACTCATCTTTTTCAATGTTCTGATATTCTTGGGCTTAGACTCATAGTGATCAGTGGATCCCTCATACATGGGAAAAGGTGACCTCCCAGTGGTATGTTGCAACTTTGAACTCTACGTGCTAGATCCCCCATTGTTCCATTCACTTTCATCCTGCCTGAGCTGACAGTAATCTTTGAAAGGAAAAGCTGCTCTGAAGTCTTCCCCCATGGACTGAAATTTACGGAAATAGTCTCCAAAGGGCATATGATCATGCTGCCTCCCTTTCTCACTCGGTACTGGAGGTAAGAATGTAGGCATTGTGATCCTAGTTGGCCTACCGAAGGCTGATGAATGCTGGTCACACTGTTGTGAGATCCCCATATTTGTCACCTCTATGGCCTCTGGTGGGTAAGATTATGCCTACCCTCTTTTTTCATAGAAAATTTCCTCATGGTTTCTCTTCTGGTATCGTAGATAACTAGCTCCATAGGCTGAGCCAGAACTATGCTCTGATACCACTGTAATATCCCAAAATCAGGGATTCAGCAAGACATCAACTGTATAATAGTATTTATGTGATTAATAAGCTTATAATATGTGTGAGGAACATAAATAAATCATATTTAACTACATCAGCCACTTTAATTTAGATTTACAATCCAAAGGATGGGGAAAATCAACAATTTATGCACTAAAAAGCTTAATATAAGATATTTGCGTAAAAACAAGGGATGGGAATGGTTGGATCTGATATCTTAGGTCATGAGGGACCTACTCTCCTAATTTAAGCTCAAACTAAGCATTATAGCTAAGTTAAACAGTTCCTCCTTTCCTGACTAGTCTAGAAAACCCTGATTTCCCATGACTTTGCTAAACAGAAATTTCTGAATACTATGAGAGCATAATTCCAACTAGGGTTGCTAAAAAAAGTGATGGAATATGAATTATATATATCTTATATTGATCAAATAGTAAATAAATAAAGGTTTAACCCCTTTTACACAAGACAAGGACACCCGGCAAGGGTTTTCGACAATTTACATGTACCAAAAGTAGGACTGCAGAAAATAACGTATTCTACTGAAACTCTGCATGAAAAATGACTGAATATGACAATATAAGCTCATATAAATGATGGGAGCAAAGCTCTAACCCTTATAAGCAAAAATACATCAATCCTCCAAAGGATTGGCTAAAACATACAAAATGGAAAAAATGCCGGAGTAGTTGGGCAACTACGGCAACTCCGGAACTAGGAATATGTAGAGAAGGCTGAATAAGATAAAAATATCTGAAGTAAAACTCCTCCAATGGATCTCCAAAGTGGAAGGCTGATCCTTACACTTGAGATCCCACCCTCCAATCAATCTGCAAAACCCCGCAACAAATGCACTATGAAAATAACACAGCTATTGGAGAAAACTGCGCAGTAAGGGCAAGAATATGTGTTGGCCTAGTGCCAAGATCTGAAAATAAGCTCTCAAGCTTCCAAAATGATCCTCCAAAGGCAAGAAAGACTCCCCCTCTGAAAAAAAAGCAATGGAAGAGGTGTTGTGGAGTCTCCACGACAACACCCTACAACACAGTATTATGCTGCTGTAGCAATAACGCTATCCTGGAGGATGATGCTTCAGTCTCGAGCCAAAATAATGATGGGACAACCTCACCTGAGCAGGCACTCAAAGTCCCCTGGGGCTGAGGGTGAGATCTCTGAACAGAGACACTCGGTGCACTAAATAATGCTGCAGACTAGTTAAACAACCAGCGTGCTCAAGAAGTCAAGATGACCAACTCAATATCATAAACATATGCATGAATGGCAATAGCTCTCCTCCCCTCCATTTATATAGCAATTGGAGACTCCTCATGGGCCCTTCCTCTAGAATCTTCCATTTCTCTAGAAGCTTCCCTTCCTTTAGAATCTTCCCTCCTATGTTTTCATGTAGTGCTTTCCAACTCATACCCTACGCTGGTTGACTTGGTCAAACCTCTTTGAAAATATCTCCTTTCACACATGAGGGTGTGAAATCTGGTTCCATGGCTGATCCCTTTTCATACTAGAGGGATTTTATTTATGTTTTCATTATATTTGGGCCTCCTTACCCAATTATTCATCTCCTAAATGAGTTTAGACAAAATTTAATGTTCCAATTTATTGAAGAAAAATTTGGAACATTACAAAAATCAATATCCAAGAAGTTCACTTAGAAAAATCAGATTCCAGTACCATGAGGCTTGTTACAGCATCGACAAGATCCTCGCTTCCAGACCTTTTGACCAAAATATTTTGTTTATCGTTCAACATCAAATCATCTATTCACGCCTTACGAAATGTACTGCAGTACCTTGAGGGCCATTGACATTAATGGTGGTTCTCTCGCGTTTGCTAACAACTCACATCATTGGCTGGTAATCAAATGATGTCTTTCCATGTTCAACTACAAATCATATATTTGCATGGCTATACTTGTACCCGAATGATCGAGTGAATGAGATAAGAAGACCCCGGATCTATTTTCAGCCATCCGGGCTATCATTTCAGGATTGTTGTACACATCATCTGTACAGTGACCTTACATACAAATTGTCATCCAAACATGGGCCTATATGTGTAGGCATGTCTGTATTTGGGCAACATTTCAATGTAGACGACTTTCTGAATTATGTACATGTTATTAGATTGTTTATGTGCTGAATATGGGAATGCCTACCCTCAAAAATTATGTTCAAAGAGGATATATCATGATGTAATGTATTGTAAGATTGATGCAGGTGACCACTCTGCTTCGTTTCTAGACTCATCACAGTGTAAAGCATCTCAATTAAATGTTATTATTATTTGGATCTCATGCTTTAGGGGGCGATTGTTATAGGTCAATTTGGGCACCATTCCCAATGACTTGGTTAACTAGACATCATCTCCAGGACCAATGACCAAGGGTCTATCATTCCCTATCATTTTAGTTGCTACATGCCCTAAGAAAATAAACAAGACAAATCAAGCAAGCCTTTCATCAAGCAAAGGTTTCCACGGTTTGAAGCTTATTATATAGCATATGAGAGCTCACCAACGTAGGCTAGAAGGGGCCTAAGTGCGGTGCATATGCAGGTAGCCTCATGCAAGGCTGCTCTGCAAAGCACTTCCTGACATTCACAAGTGCGTTGGCCACATTGGGAGCGAAATTCTCATTGTTCCAGAATCTCCACTTGGCCAGTGCCTTCTAGAAGAGTTCACATGTGTCAAGATTCAGATCCAAGTGTCCATTTAACATCTACATGATTGGAAACATGTCTTGCCTATTTTTGGAAAGTTTTTTATTGCAAAACAACCTACAGTTAATCTATAAATTGAGCACAGATCTAAGTGCTTGAAGAGGAAGAATTTGAGTAGAGAAATGCTGGAGAATTTTCAATTGAGAGCTAGATTTGTGAAGCTACTGCTGGAGATATTTATACTGTGATGTGGCTTGGGATCTTTGTTGGAAGGTCACTTCAAATCAGTCACTAGGTTGTAACCTCTCCTCCTATCATCAATAAAGAGTACTGCTTATTTTTCCCTATACGCATCTGTATTGGCTTTGATTTTCCATATTGCAAGATCTTAGTTGATGTGTATGGTTTATGCTTTACTAATTTAGCTAACTAGCTTGAATAGATATCTATATTATTGCATCTTCTGCTGTTTCAGTGTTCTTTCTTGTAGGAAGCATTAAGCCCACAAACTTCTTGAATTTGAAGTTGCAGTGGAAGCGACAGAAGGAGCCATTTGGAAGCGACTGAAAAAGTAAGCCTCCAATCCTCTCTGTGTATCTGTTCTAATTTAGAAGAAATAATCGTATAGTCTTTCACCTGTTGTTCTAGACTAGCACATGTGTAGGGAAGCGTGATTTATCCATAATTCACAATTCTGGCCCAACAGATTCAATTATTTACTTGCTCATTGGCCTAGTTTAATTGTCAATTTATCATATGAGAGTATTCAAATTTGGAATCCTCCAAATAATCATCCATAGAAATAAAGACACGTCAATTTATTTGAGTTACATATGGCTTTATTATAATGTGATTGGGACTTTGTCCCTGTTGAATATCTTTGTTTGGGATAATTCACTCCCTAGTATAAAATGCGATGCAATTATTTTAATTTGAGCATACCATTTTCCGCATTTGAGAATATCATTCTTCTCCTACAAGTGGGTGTTGATCACTCATGTCATAGTGACAAAAACACCTATCCCCATGGGGAACGTCAGTAAAAAAATGAGAGATATCCTTTAGCTCAGATTTCACTAAATTTTGTGGAATGGACCAATGGAAAAATAACATTTCTATTTACTCTTGTCATTGGGATCTTAATTACTCGTCATTGAGATCATAATTAGTAAAAATTGATGTACTATCAAAAATCAAAATGTATTCTTTTTGGTATTTGCGTTCAATCCCCAATGTTAATTATGAGTTGTCAAGTATTTCATTTGAAATAATGTTAAGTACCTATATTAATAGTGTAGTCCCTTATTATGTTAGTGTAGCCCCCCTTATTGTTATTTTTGTACCCCTGTAACCCCCATATTGTTATTATTGTTCCCTTAAATTATTATTGCTAGGTTGGATAGGATAACATTGTGGCCCCACTAGGATTACATTGTGGCCCTATGGACTCCTATATAAAGAAAGGAGGTTTTGTAATTTGCAACATCCAATAATTTTTCATTCAAGTAATGTATTGGAGGTTCCCCCCTTGAAGTGGCTTATTTCTAAGGCGTTGATATCTCTTTTCTTCTATTTTGGGAGCTGGTTTCACAACATTTGGTATCAAAGCTCTTGAATTTCACTTAAAAAGGTCATCGCGGAATTTTCGATATAAATTTTTTTATGAAAAGGCTCAAAAGCTGAAATTTTTAGAGTGTGAAGCCGACATCATGAAGAACATCGTTGAAAAATTTCAGAGCTTGGTTCGCAATATTTTCGGAGATATGATCTATGGAAGTTAAGTATTTTTCAGGCTCCTGAATTTTAGCTCAAAGAGGTGATCGTGGGAAAATATTCATAACTCTCTCTCTGAGCATCAGATTGGAATTCTGTAAAAATTGAATGGAATTATATGGACTGTAGTTTCCTGGCTATAAATTTCAAAGCCAAAGGAGCAAACAGTGACATGTGGCAAGTCGTACAATTTTGCTCTACTAAACTAGTCCATAATTAGGTCATTGTGGGAGATTGGACATAACGTTGCCTTGAAGAATCCAAATTAGGTCAGACCTATGACATTTGAAATAAGATTTAGAGGGCTAATTCAGGGCCTAATTTCAGATATTGAGGATTTGAAGGCACATAGATAATTTATTTTCAATATCGAGCTTTTCAAAAGAAAGAAAAAGGTGTGTATTTGGTTTTTAAAGTTGCATAACGTTTGTTTGAAAAAGCAGTTTTAAGGGATTCCAAGGGCATATTTTAGAATTTTATCAGTATTGGGTTATATAATGCCTCCAAAAAATAATTTCATACCCATTAAGCCCTCAAAAAGCTATAATATGATGCATGAAGAGGAAGAATTGCAGTATGAGATATCAAAATTACGGTACCAAGTGCAACAAATTTCGATCTTACGAAGAGCAACCAAATATGACATAGATGGTTTAAAAGTAGAAATGGAGGCTAATTTGGATGGTTTGAAGGATCAAATAATAGATAATATGGATGATAAATTATTGGAATATCACATCGAGCATCAACAACAAGTTCTCCAACTCTAAAAGGATAACCTAACTTTGGTGCAGAATCTAATGAAACAACAAGAAGATCAACATAAATCGAAAGAAGTTCTGAAGCAGTCACAGAAACAAGAACTCAACAAGTATGATCAATTTCAAAGTATCTCAGCAAGTGGAAGAACTTTCCTGTGGAAGATTACATATGGGAGGATGAAAATTTTATACAGAAGCATCAAGAAATAATCAAGCGTTGAGGACAACACTTGTTTGAAGGAGAGAGGCATGTTAATTCCCTATATTAATAGTGTATTCCCTTATTATGTTAGTGTAGCCCCCCTTATTGTTATGTTTTTTTACCCCTGTAACCCCCATATTGTTATTATTGTACCCTTAAATTATTATTGTTAGGTTGGCTATGATTACATTGTGGCCCCATGGACTCCTATATATAGAAAGGAAGTTTTGTAATTTGTAGCATTCAAGAATTGTTCATTCATGTAATGTATTGGAGGTTGCCCCCTCGAATTGGCTTATTTCTAAGGCATTGATATTTCTTTTCTTCTATTTTTGGAGTTGTCAAGTATTTCATTTGCAAGAAAATGTGGGTACACTGTATTATGGTAGGAAAACTAATGTGTCATTATCTCATTTCTATGCAAATTGCAACACCTATGATCACCATCTTCTCTAGCATCAAGACACGACCAATCCTTTTTTCTCTTATTTTCCATGTTATTGATCCCAGAACTTTGATCATCCCTTAGGTTCTCAAACTTCATTAGGTTGTTCTCTCCTACATCCAAGGTAAATTGATTTTTTGTATGGAGTAGTTCTAATATCGATTTGGAATGATCACAGAAAATCCCATTAAAATCAACCTATAGTAGATGACGTGAAACATCCTTTTTGGATTTGGACCTTGAAGATAAAACTTCCTGAAATAGTGAACTTATTTCATCATGTTCTGAATCATACATAAGGGATTCATCAAAGCTCAATGTTGTCTTCAATTGTTATATTCCCAAAATAGAAGCAGGTCTAAGTTGAGGGACATATCCTTATCAATGCAAAAGCTATTGTCATAATCGTCTTATGCCCAATTTTTATCAAAAATATATTGTTTTTAATGTTGGTTGTAATATCGAGTTATGAAGAAAGGGACATAGAGAATTTAGACTCAAGGAACATTCAAAGGGAAAATTCTAATAATTTTTCATTCTTGTATGTATTTCTATTTCTATGGTATAAATAGTCCCTTTATATAAATATAGGTGGCCATAAAAATCATGTCATAATTAGATGATTAGTTCAAACCACATGCATGACTTTCTCCACAAAATATTTATAAATCTATCAACTAATCTTCATCTCTAAATTCACTCTTTTCTCTTCATATCTGATTCTTAAATAAAATTCTAGCATTGGCATACATCATTAACAAATTACAAATTCATCATATTAATTCATTAAGCATCACAAGTAGGAGATATTCCTTCATACTCTCCCTTAACAAATACTTGTGATCTCAATAAGAAATATTCACATCTAATTGAACTAGTCCCTTCATCATTTTCATCTTCTATGATCTCTTATTCATAAATATGGATTTATGTTCTACCTTATACAATATTATCCTTTGGTTTTTGGTCTCCATCTGCATTCGTCTTTAATTTTTATATTGTACCGAAAAACATAACATAATTTCACTCCCCATGTATCATGATCAACCATCATCTTAGGTTTTCTTTGGAATACCCATAACCACATCCTAGATTTTCTTTAGATTACCAATAACCACACTTTTAGTTTTATTGGATTACTCTCAACCATTACACCTCTAGGTTTTTATGGATTACCCTCAACCATTATCCTCAAGGTTTTGCATTCAATTACCCTTAACTGTTACAAGCCTTGAGTGGTTTTAGTTTTACCAAAAAAATTACATCAAGTGATTTTAACTTACTACAAACATGCATTACATCAAGTGGTTTTAGATGATTGCAGACTATACACATCAATGGTTTCAAATTACCACAAACATTCATTTTTCATGACAAGTGGTTTTTTGGCTTCCCACAAATCTTGCAATACAAAGTGGTTTTAGAGCACCTTGAAATTTTCAATGTGAATATACGTGCATCATCAGTGTTACACAAGTATCATTTGAATCAAGTACATACACTTTCAAAATTTGAGGACAAACATTTTCTTTCCATCATTCAAAAAAATTATGGACCTTCAAACTTTTTAGGGATCAAATTTTCATGGATACAATGATTTTGCATCTCAACACACAGTACTATTATTCTTACCTTTCTTCACTTCATTATTCTTCCTCATATCTTCATATTCCTTTTTCTTCTTCTTTCACTTCTTCCTTTTTATAGGTTATTTTATGTTCCTTCATTCATTTTTATTTCTTTTATTCACATCCAATAGTCCATCTTCTTCTTCTTCTTCTCACATCTCCGTTATTCATATTGTTTGTGCTTCCTCTGTCATCTACATCCTTTTGATATTATTGTATAATGCTTTATCTGAATCTTCTATTGTACATGCATAAATTGTTTCTTGTAGGATATATGTCTTCATCCAACAAGACACTTGCAATTTTCTTTATTCACCTCTAATCACATGTATACAATATAAGTTTCTTGTTGGGTTGTACAATGGTCAACAAGGAAACTTATGACCTTGGTTTGGAAAACTTAATTGACACACTTAAGAAATGGTTTGACATTACTTTGATTATAAATTCAAGTATCAGGTACCACCAATCATGCACCATTTTTTTGGTTGGTTCTCAATATATTTTTCAAATAATTTTTTATATTGAATTGGCCAATTCCAACATAGGCTCAAACTTATTGACACTTTGAATGAAAATGACTAAAAAATTCGTGAATCTAACTTATTTATGACTCTAATGTACTCTTGACTTGTCTTCACTTTATTTTGATCCAAACAAGACTATAGAGTTAACCATTTCCTATAACTCCTTGATTTCAAATTTCTAACTATATTTTACTCCAATAATTTACATTTAATAATAAGTTTTTATTTTTATTTTTAACATTCCCTACCACTAATATGAATCCTTTGATCAACTTTGAAAATATTACTATATAACAGTTAGATGAAAATAATTCCCAAATTTCAACTAAATTTGACTTAGGACTTCACAAAAAAAAAGAAGAGACTATTTAAGGTACAAATTCATTGAAAAATTACATTAGCTATTTGCAACCTCATGATCATGACTGCTCCTTTTAAATTATTTTCACTTTCTCCTCAAATATTTGGTGATCACAAATTAAAAATAAATAAAAAATCTCCTTGAACTTCTTAGTCAAAAAGGATAACTCGATATTATAACATAATGGAATTATAGAATGTTGAAAAAAAGAGAGGAGTAATAATAGTATACAGAGTTGTCTTTAGTGCGACTTTTTGGAGTTTCAGGTGTCAGAATCTAGTGAAAAAATTTGAGGTAAAATCATGGTTTTTGTTATTTAAACTGGTTTTTTGACTCCATCTATGGATTTAGCACCCTCAAAAACCCCTAGGGCACTTTGATTGTGCAAGGTTAGCAATCAAACTTCTCTTTTCAAGAAATTCCTGTCGGATTTTAGAGAAACTAGACCAGAAAAAACCACCATAAAAACCTTCAAAAAGTCGCACTAAAGACTACTTGAATAGTGTACCTCTCATTTAAAATGTACTACCATCTTTTGGTATTAAACTTTGTGTTCGATGAAATATAAGCTTGTATCCTTTCCGCCTCTTCATAAATTACATATACTCAATGCAAGCATAAATAGTTGGTTGGAGTATTTATAACGATGATTTCTTTACACATTAGGTGTTAATTGTTGAGGATGCATAAAAACTTACAAATCGATTGTCTTCAAACTTTGCTAACATCAACACACTCGCAAGTGTACATTATGGATGTAATTACAAGGAAAGGTCAATGTGCTTTCCTCTGTTTGTATGGCACATGGATGAAAATTTATGGACAAGATGTTGCCTTCCTCTCATCTATTTGTCTCTTCAACTAGAAACTGGAAGCATCCTCCAACTTGGAATGTCCCCATATTTCTAATCATCTAAAGGAAATAACAGAATGTAAATAGACATCCCATAAGTTCTCCATTCCCACATAACAAGTATATCGCCAAAAAGCATCTAGATGCACTCCCACATAACAAATATATCACCTAAATTCATCACAACAATTTGATAATTTGACACATGATCTCAGGCTAGTGAGATTATACTTGGGGATTTCATTTGTATTGGAGGGTATTGGCTACTACATGGAAATTTTATGGGATGTTTCCCTCCCCGATTCCTGAGTTGATTCATATTGTGCTCTTGTTCCTTTCTGCAATATAAATTTTGGTCTTAATTTGCATTGAGCCTCTGTGGATACCTCAGCAGAGGCCCCAGGTTTGTTTGGAAGGACATTTTTATGTTGGAAATTAATTCCAACTGCAAACCTAAATAACAGGACAACAAGTTTCAAATTTTTTATTTGACGGGAGCATCAAAGTCTTGATCTATTTTTACACTCAACCATGAATTAAATTTATGGATTTGAATCCCTACATCAACAGCATGGTCATAGCCATCTCCCGATTCATCAAATCGTGGTCTGCATCATGTTACCTCCTGCCGTAACATTATTCACCCAATTTCATTTAAAAGAAGTGCGAAAGGACAAAATTTTGAATTTTAGTTTTAAAGTTTTAGGTCATATAGTTTTATAATACATGTAATAGAAAACAGTATTAAGTTAGTTGTTGAAGCTGCATGTGTGCAGAGAAGAGAGACTGTGTGTTAAAAAATAAAGATAGAGAGAGTAGAGAACAAAGAAAGCTTGAAGTGTTGTGTTTTGTAGCAGAAAAGCAAACTCTGTGTGTTGCCCCAACTGAGACTGTCTGTTGCTGCAACTAACTCTGTGTGTTGCCACAATTAAGAATGTGTGTTGTCGCAACTAAAGCTATGTGAGTTTCCGCAAAGGAACGTTGTTTTTGTAGCAGTAACAGGAACTGGGTGTTGCCGCAAAGGAAACTGTGTGTAGCAGCAACAAAAGACTGTGTGTTGCCGCAACAGACACTGGGTGTAGTAGCAACAGAAAATTGTGTGAAGCCAGCAAATGAAAAACACAGTGAGGAGTATTTTTGATTAAATCCAGAACTTTGGTTCTGAGGAAAGATTGTATTTTGTAATAGTCATTTTTTATGCTTAATGAAATAGAGTTTTACTCCATCTCTCTGTCCACATTTTTTTTATTATTACCGTTATGCTTAGTTGAGGAACTCTGCTTCCTCTGTGTGTTAATAAATTACCAGAAATGGCCAACAAGTGGTTTTAGAACATGACATTTGAAATTTTCAACAAGGTATCAGAGCGTTGTTAAGGAATTATCAGAAATTCTGACATGGTATCAGAGCTAGTCCAGGCTCTTTGAAATTTTTCAAAGAAGCTGAAGGAAGAAGAAGGAGTTTGTTGAAGTAGTTCTCCAGCAGAGTGAAGGTTTCAGAAAATGAGTGAGAATTTTTTTTTGGAAATACAGTCAAGTTTTTATTGCATAGTTCAGTAAGCTAGTAATGGTAGGAGCTAGCACAAGCATGAGTATGGGAAATACTCAACTCCCACAGTTCAATGGGAAGAACTATGACTATTGGGCAATCACAATGAGAGCCCTGTTTTCCTCTCAAGATTTATGGTAGCTAGTTGAAGATGGTTTATAAGAACCAACAGATGAAAATGCATTTAATTCCTTAACACAGGCAGAGAAGGATTTGCTGAAGAGTAATAGGAAGAAGGACTCCAAGGCCCTCTTCCATCTCTATCAATCAGTGCACGAGAGTATTTTCCCAAGGATTGCAGCAGCAACAAATTCTAAGGAGGTGTGGGATATTCTCAAAATAGCCTATCAAGGCATGGAGAAGGTGAAGACAGCAAAGATGCAAATGCTAAGGAGAGATTTTGAAACTCTCTGTATGAAAGAGTCTGACACTATAGACTCATTCTTCACTCATGTTATTGGGTTGGTTACCTAGATAAGGTCTCATGGAGAGACACTTGAAGAGAGAAGAATAGTGGAGAAAACCTTGAGAAGTCTACCCTAAAGATTTGATGTCATAGTAGTGGCAATAGAAGAGACAAAGGATCTCTCACTATTTACAGTGGATGAGCTTAGTGCATCCCTGATGTCTCATGAACACAGACTGAACAGAGGAACAAATTCCTCATTGGAGCAATCTTTCAGGACTCAAATGTCTTTTGTCTGGAGCATAGGCCAAGGAATATCAAACAACCGAGGAAGAGGAAGAAGCCCACATAGAGGTGGAAGAAACAACCCTGCAATCAAGAGTGGAAGGGGCAGCAATCAGAACCAGAATGAAGGCTCAAGTGAAAATCAAGCACATGGAAAAAGGTATGATAAATCCCAAGTCCAATGTCATTATTTCAAGAAATATGGGCACTATGCCAATGAATGTAGGAAAAATAAAAATGACATGAATAATACACAGAATGTTAATTTTACAAAAGGAGAAAAGAACCAGAAGAATGTGCTATTAACATATAATGTAGCACAAGATAGACAAGATGATGTATGGTTCTTAGACTTAGGTTTTAGTAAACACATGACTGGAAACATATCAATGTTTTCCAATCTATATGAAAATGTTAAATCTGAAGTAACAACAGGGACTGACAGTAAGGTCTTTGTCATGGGAAAAGGAAGAGTAAGTATCCTGACAAGAAAAGGAGAACATAAGTTTGTGCCAGATGTATATTATGTACCTGGCTTGAAATGTAATCTTTTAAGCATTGGATAAATCATAAACAAGGGCTAAAATTTATTCTTTAAAGATGATGTATGCACAATCATGGACATACCTCCAAGCAAGAAAGTCATTGCAGAGGTGAAAATGGAAAGAAATAGGATGTTTCCTCTCAAGCTCGGAACAAACTTGAAGAAAATAATAAATGTAGTAGTTGTAACACAAGAGGTATTTCAAGAGGAAGTGAAAGATGAAAATTGGTTATGGCACTTGAGATTTGGACATCTCAATTTCGGAGGCCTGAAATTATTGCACAGAAAGGGAATGGTAAAAGGATTACCATTGATTGAGAAACCAGACAACCTTTGTGAAGGCTGCACCTTGGGCAAACAAAACAAAGAAAGATTTCCATTAGGAAAGAGCATAAGGGAAAAGACACCCTTAGAAATTATCCATTCTAATTTATGTGGACCAATGCAAATACCATCATTAGCAGGTAGTCAATATATGCTGACCTTTATTGATGATTACACAAGAAAAACATGGGTATACTTCTTGAAACAAAAGAGTGAAGTGTTTGAAAAGTATTGTCACTTTAAAGCTCTTGTAGAGAACCAACGTGGGCAACATATTAAGGTATTAAGGATTGACAGAGGAGGATAATATATCTCCAAATAATTTCTGCATTTTTGTAGAGAAAATGGGATACACAAGCAATTTACAACAAGGTATACACTGCAGAAAAATGGAGTTGCTGAAAGAAAAAATAGAACCATCATGGACATGGTAAGAAGTATGTTGAAGGCAAAACATTTTCCAAATGAATATTGGGCTAAAGCTTTACATTGTGCAGCATACATCTTGAATAGATGCCCAACCAAATCTATAATGAACAGAGTTCCTGACGAAGCGTGGAGCGACATAAAGTAGTTTGTCACCCACATGAGAGTATTCTATGGTGTGGCTTATGCACACATTCTGGATCAGCTAAGGAAGAAGTTGGACAGTAAGGGGAAGAAGTGCATATTTATTGGATATAGTGAAGAATCAAAGGCATACCAACTGTATAACCAATCCACCAAGAATTTTGTTATGAGCGGAGATGTATAGTTTATTGAGGAAGAAGCTTGGGATGGAAGCATTGAGAAAACAATGAATGTAAAAATATATTTGTCTCATGATGATGATGAGGAAGAAATGATTGAAAGACATCCCTCATTAGCAGCACCACCTCCACCAACACAAGGACAGCAAGGGACACCAAAATCAGGTATGAGAACACCCTTGAGAATTGATGACAATGCTTCTCCAGGCACATCACAAGGAGCAGATTTGAGTGCTTCTACAAGCACAAGTTCAGCAAGTGAAAGAAAAACCAGATTCGGAAGTATAAATGAAATTTATGAGCAAGAAGAAGGTATGAACTCTTTATTTTCATTGTATTGTCATGTAGAAGATCCTATTCATTTTGAAGAAAATGTAAAAGATAAGAAATGGATAGATGTTATAGATGAAGAAATGAATGCCATAGAGAAAAATAAGACATGGGAATTAGTTGATCTCCCAAAAGGCAAAGAAGTGATTGGAGTAAAATGGGTTTAAAAAACCAAGAGCAATGCTGAAGGTAAGATTGAAAGGCACAAGTCCAGACTTGTTGTCAAAGGCTACAACCAACAACAAGAAAGAGATTATGAGGAAACTTTTGCACCAGTTGCAAGAATGGAAACTATAAGAGCAATGTTGTCCATAGCAGCACAACACAAATGGAAGATTTACCAAATGGATGTGAAATTAGAATTCCTGAAAGGAGTATTTATGGAAGTGATATATGTTGAAAAACCTCTAGGCTATGAGAAAAAAGGCCAAGAGCACAAAGTATGAAAATTTAAGAAAGCTCTGTATGGGCTGAACGAGCACCAAGAGCATGGTATAGTAGGATAGATGCCTAGCTACTAGAAAATGGGTTTGAGAAATGTGAACGAGAACCCACATTATACATCAAAGAGAAATATGGTAAGATGTTGATTGTTGTTTTGTATGTTGATGATGTGATATTCACAGGTAATGAAACTTACCTCATTGAAAATTTTAAAACAGTCATGAAGGATGAATTTGAAATGACTGATATGGGATTGCTAAGATAATTCTTAGGAATAGAAGTAGAGAAATGAAAATATGTTTTTTATTTCTCAAGAAAATTATGTTAAAGAAGTTTTGGAAAGATTTAATATTCAGGATTGCAAAGCAGCAAGTACTCCTACAGTGATGGGATTGAAACTGAGCAAAGAAGATAGCATCAAGGATTTTGATCCAAGTTCGTATAAGAGCATAATTGGCAGCCTCATGTATTTGACTGCAACTAGGTCAGATATTATGAATGTTGTGAGTTTAATTTATATATTTATGGAAAGACCAAAGGGGACACATTAGCAAGCAGAAAAAAGAATTTTGAGGTATGTGAAAGGAACAAAGAGGTATGCTAGTTCATACACCACTTCAGAAAATTTTGAATTGATTGGATATACTGATAATGATTGGGCTGGAAGTATAGATGACAGGAAAAGCACCTCTGGATATGTTTTCCATATGGGATCAGGAGCCATTTCATGGGCTTCTAAGAAACATCCAATTGTGGCTTTATCTACAACAGAGAAAAAGTATGTGGCAGCTATAGCAGCAACATGTCAAGCAGTATGGATGAGGAGAATGTTGAGAAGTTTGTGTCATGAACAGGTAAAAGGCCCAACAATTTATTGTGATAATAGCTCCTCTATAGCTTTATCAAATAATTCAGTGTTTCATAAGACAACGAAAAACATTGATGCCAAGTATCACTACATCAGAGAGCTAGTGAGCAATGGAGAAATTTTTCTGAAGCATTGCAGAAAAGAAGAGCAACTTGCTGATATTTTGACAAAAACATTGGGGAAGAAAAGTTTTGATTATCTCAGAAAATGTCTAGGAATGCAAGATAGCAATAGTTTTAATTAAGGGGGAGTGCTAGAAATTAATTCCAACTGCAAACCTGAACAATAGGACAACAAGTTTCAAATTTTTGATTTGACGGGAGCAACAAAGTCTTGATCTATTTTTACACTCAACCATGCATTAAATTTCTGGGTTTGAATCCTTGCATCAGCAGCATCGCCGCAGCCATCTCCTGATTCATCAAATCATGATTTGCACCACGTTACCTCCCGTCGTAACATTATTCACCTAACTGCATTTAAAAGAAGCGCGAAAGGAAAAAAGTTTGAATTTTAGTTTTAAAGTTTTAGGTCATATAGTTTTATAATATATGTAATATACAACAATATTAAGTTAGTTGTTGAAGCTGCATGTGTGCAGAGAAGAGAGATTGTGTGTTAAATAGTAAATACAGAGAGAGCAGAGAACAGAGAAAGCTTGAAGTGTTGTGTTTTGTAGCAGCAAAGAAAACTCTGTGTGTTGCCGCAACTAACTCTATGTGTTGCCGCAACTGAGGCTGTGTGTTGTCGCAACTGAAGTTGTGTGTGTTTCCACAAAGGAACGTTGTGTTTGTAGCAGCAACTGAAGCTGTGTGTGTAGAAACAACTAGAACTGGGTGTTGTTGCAAAGGAAACTGTGTGTAGTAGCAACATAATAATGTGTGTAGCAACAACAGAAGACTAGTTGTAGCAGTAGCAGAAAACTGTGTGAAGGCAGCAAATGAAAAACACAGTGAAGAGTATTTTTGATTAATTCCAGAACTGTAGTTCTAATGAAATATTGTATTTTGTAAAATTTAGTTTTTATGCTTAATGAAATAGAGTTTTAATCCATCTCTTTGTCCACATTTTTATTATTATTACCACTCTTCTTAGTTGAGGAAAACTGCTTCCTCTGTGTGTTAATAAATTACCAGAAATTTCCAACAAGTGGTATCAGAACATGCCATTTGAAATTTTCAACAAGGTATCAGAGCGTTGTTAAGGAATTATCAAAAATTCCAACATGGTATCAGAGGGTTGTTAAGGAATTATCAGAAATTATGACATTTTAGAAGGAATTTGTTGGGAGATGACATTGAGTTTGGGGTGAAA
Source organism: Pinus albicaulis (assembly GCA_034641835.2). NCBI lineage: Eukaryota > Viridiplantae > Streptophyta > Pinopsida > Pinales > Pinaceae > Pinus > Pinus albicaulis. The sequence goes on along the minus strand of CM076570.1, from coordinate 37,081,657 downwards.
TAGGGACATATCAACCTCCATTTTCTGTGGAAGAAGTGGAGTGCATATTTCAATATCTTGTGCCCTTGCAAATATTTACGCATCCGATGTTGTCATAGGCGGTGAATATTTTTGGGATGTTGGTGTTGTTTTTGCTGCTAGAATTTCCATTTATTTCTTTCTTGGTGTGGATGTTGTTACTAGGTTGAGACTCTTTTGGCTCTCTGTTACTATCTACATTTGTGAGGCAGTATCGAACATTGTCTCTGGGTCATGGTGTCTCTAGGGTTGTGGATTTTCATGGCAGCTAATTTTCGATGGAATTACTATCAGATTATTTTAAATTAATTTCAGGGGTACGGGCCACTCCATTACTGTCTGGTACTGATGATGCAAATTGCAGTTTTCCCCATAGATAATACACTATATCATATGAGGGGTGGAGGAGCTGGATTTATCAGGCAGATACTACTACAACTTGGATATTAATCTTGGAAGACAATCATTTCTACATTTCAAGGTATTATGGTTATTTGACACACTGTCGTGGGTTGGTGGGATCCTGAAATGTTGTGGATATTTGGAGTATTGTTCCCGTGCATTTCTTGGTTCATCCCTTCCTTAATTTCTCTGAATGAATATTTAATCCTCCAGGTATACCTCTTTGGGAAGTGATGGCGTACTTCATCGGGTTACACATTCGGTGAGTTTTTCCACTTTTAACAGTGTGTGACGACTCAGGTGCTGACTTTGTTTTGTTTTGTCATAGGAAAAAGGTATAATTTACCCTCTATTGTTTTCATTGGAAGGGGAGTTGGTATTCATTCCCTGACACTAACACATTATTATTAGCATCTGTTTTTAAAAGGAGGGGTGTATTCTTCAGGTTTTATATTTCCTTTTATGGCTCTCATCTAGGTTTTTCGAGTATCACATAATTGGACATTAATGGGTTTCTTTGGAAGGAGCACTCACTGTTGATCCCTAGATTGTGAGGGGTAGTTGGAGGTCTCTTTTTGACAACTGGGGTAGATCGGTCATTAACTATCTGGTAGTATGATTTATCAATCACCCGGGGGTTGGTAATGGAGCATATCCTCAACACGTTAGATGTTGACATTATTGTACAGGAGGATTTTGTACGTGCCACTTTGGATTTGAACGAGACTATTCTCTTTGTACCCACTCCTGGTTTGTTGAGACACATCCTCTACCTAGAAAGCACATGTTTTTTGTGGATCAAAATCCAAAATTTTTCACTCTGTTTAATGAGGAGACTTTCCCACGACATTAGAATACTGGATCTTCAGGTAGGAGAATTCGTCGAAAAAAAAATATCAAGAGTGTTATAGAGACTAACCTATTTAGTTTCGGTCATGACGTCCTATGGGAGGTGGGTATTTGCAGGCACACAGGATTTGGACATGGCGGGGTGGGTTTCTGCACAGTGGGTGCCTATAATGGGATGCTTGCCTAAGGTAATAAATTTTTGATTTCGTGGTATATTTTCCATTTCCTACACAAGGAGGACCCTAACCACATTTTTTTGACCCCTTGGGTTTGAGGATGCGAGTTTATTCAGCTCAACAGATGGTATGTGGGGTTTAATCCACTCCTGGACACACTGGAGAATAATGTTAGTTGGGTAAAACTTCCCAGTTTACCGCTGGAGTTTTGGACCTGTCACATGTTTGTGGAGATTAGAAATGTGGTGGGTTGCTTCGTCTATATGGAATCTCATGTCTTGGGATCCTGGGACAAGCAGGTTACTTGGATTCTGGTTGAGGTAAATTAAACTCAGGGTCTTCCTAAAAATATTGATATGGAATGGGATTCTCTCTGTATTTGGTGGAGGCTATATTATTGGGGAATTTCGTTCATATGTCTGCAATGTCATCATATGGGACACCTTCTGGAGAGATGCCCCTAGCGATATAATGGAAGAATGGGTGCTAACCCTGGCGTACATCGTAAAACGAATGGTGGAGGAAAGATTTTTTTACATCCACAGACGGAGACTGAAAAAGGTACTTCTACATCTTCTGATGAGCATTTTTTTTTAAATAAATTCAATTACATACCAACCGAGATATTTACTCTCCTCGCCTACCCATTTTTCAGATTCATGCCTGAAGGGGACCCAATCATTTCTCTCTCTTTGCTCAAATCCACTATCTATAAGGAATATAAATCACCAAAGTTCTGGTAAGGAATGCCATTTTTGCACAATTTTCAGCACTAGGAACAATAAGACAAAAAATGCGGTTAATTAAAGATAGTATTAGTCCCAAGCAACTTAAAGGTGTTTACAAGATTGACTGTTCATCCGGGAAAATTTATATTGGTGAAACTGGGTGCTCTCTTCAAAAACTTCTTAAAGAGCATGGTTTCGATATTAAACATGAGTGATCTCACACCTCGGCCCTTGCTAATCACTCCTCGAAAACTAAACATCATTTACATCTTGAGGATGCTAAAATCATTGCCAAGGAGGAACACTATCGAAGAAAAATTAGAGAAGCGCTCGAGATTATAAAACACCTGCATAACATTAACAGAGATGGAGGATATGAGATCAGTGATAGTTGGCGACCTCTAATTCGACTAATGTGCTCCGAGGGTTCATCCTCATCCAAGGTATAGTATCACAGGTTTTCTTCTCTTCCTTATAAATATTTTTTAGGGTTTGATAGGTGCTAACAACTAATTGAATTAATTACTTTTAATAATTATCCTTATTAATTAATTTTAATTTTTATTAATAAAAATTAATTAATTAATAATAATTATAAATAATAAAACTTATTTTTATTAAGGAGTTGTCTTTAGTGCGACTTTTTGAAGTTTCAGGTGCCGGAATCCGGTGAAAATTTTTGAGATAAAATATTAGTTTTTGTTATTCAAACTAGTTTTTTGACTCTATATATGGATTCAGCACCCTCAAAAACCTCTACGGCACTCCGATTGTGCAAATTTAGCAATCAAACTTCTCTTTTCAATAAATTCCTGCCGGAATTTAGAGAAATTACACCGTAAAAAGTCACCGTAAAAGCCTTCAAAAAGTCGCACTAAAGACTACTCGTTTTTATTAACATTTATTTACTATTTTGAATAAATATATGTTAATATTAATTAAAGTGAGCTATTATTTATTATTAATTAATTTTGTAAATAATAATAATAATTATTATTATTACTACCATCTAGGAGATTATATTATATATTTCTCACTAAATTAAAGATTAAGAATTAACCCTTATTTTATTTGATGATGATGATGACGGTGGTTAACATCCACTGAGACCAATCTTTGGTCTATCGGACCTAAAGAAAAGAGTTATTTAGTTTGATTTAAGATTTTATTCCTATGCTCAAAAAGCTTGGAGATAAGCCTCCCGAGCTCACTATAATTTTGACAGCTTAAAAGGCTAGGAAGGTCAGTATTGCAACAAAGATTATGAAATTGAGCTCTAATGTGATTGTACGCGAGGCACTCTAAGAGGAAGTGATTTTCATCCTCAATGTTCATATTCTCACAGCGATGGCAGATCCTTTCCATCCATGGTGTTTTAGGAACTTTCCAACGACCTGTTTCACTATGGATCTCATGAGAGTTCGTTCTAATCTTGGAAATATTAATTTTATTCTTTGAGCTAGTTAAAATAGATAGATACTTTTGATCTTCTAGGGTGGGGTTGATGACCTCCTTATAATATCTTAATTTTGTTTTAGCTGCTAGATCTTTCTCACACCACATTTTTTCTTTGAACTTAGAAGTAAATTTTTTTTAATATTATTAATGTTTTGCAATGCAAAATTCTCGTCGATCTCCCAATGGTTTAACCAGGCCCTGGTGTTTTTATACCAACCTCATTTAAGCCTTGGGTGGTTTTGGCTGGAATTTAAAGCTAGCTTAGGAAGTCTATGGTCTCCTATGCTATTGAGCTTGTGCTTGTACAATGGAAGCCTAGTCATAGCTAGGCTCTCGATAGGGGAAAGATCCACTTCTATAAGGCGAATAGGATAGGGTGTATTGCTTTTAATTTTAAGGTTATAAGTTATAAAACATTTCTGGATTTGCTCAATATTTCTTCAGGATTCTCTGGAGATGCTGCAACCCCAAACCTCACATCCATATAAGATAATAGGAGTGAATAAAGTTTCAAAGAGGAACTTCTTTCTATCCCACATTACAAGATTTTCCGTTTTACAATTATTTTCAAGACCAAAATAAGCTTTCCACCCGCCATTAATCCTTTTCTGAATGCTATAGTTCCAGTTGAGCTTGTGATGAATATCAATTCCTAGGTACTTGTAATAAGACACTTCCTCCAAGTTATTATTGTCATACATGAAATTAGCGTAAGTGTCCTTCTTGGATTTGACAATCATAACTTTTGTTTTGTCAGTGTTAACAGACATACCCATGGTAGAGCAGAAATCCTTAAGAAGTTTAAGTTGCTTATCAAGATCAGATGGGCACCTTGCGAGAAGAACAATATCGTTAGCATAGAGAAGAAGGATGATGACTATCCCAGCTAAGATCATGCCAGCACATCTTGCTTCCTCTAAACAACCTTCTAGCTTGTCGATGTAAATTCCAAATAGGGTAGGGGAGAGGGGGAAACCTTGTTTAACTCCGATATTCAATTTAATATATTTCGACCACCCCTCATTTCTCTTTAACTTGGAAATTACATTCTTGTATAACCTTATAGCAGCCGCTCTTAGTTCGAAAGGAACATTTAGCTCTTCTAATCTATTCCGTAGGTTGTTTCTAGGAACCGTATCGAAAGCTTTTCTAAAGTCCACAAAGCAACATAAGAGATTGGATTTATCATTGCGGCATTCCTCCACAATGATCCTAAGCGTAACGAGGTGGTACGTTGTTGAGTGTTGCCATATAAAATCCGCTTGGCCTTTAGCCCGCTTACCTTCACTTTCAAGCCAAATGCTCAACTTATTTTCCAAAATAATACCATATAACTTGGCTAAGAGAGGGTTGATCATAATTGTCTGATAATTAGAGGGGTTATTTTTATCCCCACTTTTAAAAATAGGGATAATGAGGCTCTGAGTCCAAGGTTAGGGATCCCTTGCTTGACCGCTTGGTTGAAAATCTTGTGGATGTGGGTGATGAGGACAAGACCCCCCATTTTTAAGATTTCCGCTTGGTAACCTTCAATGTCTTTAGATTTCCCATTTTCTAGGCGTTTAACCCCAAAATCAATGTCTTCTAATGAGAAAAATTCTTTCGTTGTGAGCAGGGTTTCAAAATCCCTAGCATTTGGAGATTCATAAAGCTTTTTAAGATAGGAATTCCAGTTGTGTAAAGCAATTTTATTATTATCTTTAGTTTTCCTAGTTAGAATCTGCCTCTAGAATTTCTTAGGAGTCACCTTAGAGAGGTGTAAGAGATTCTCTTGTATTTTACGAATATATTGCCTTTTTTCCCTTTTAGTTAGGGCTTTCTAGATTTTTATCTTGTCAATTTTGAGAGATTCATCAACAACTTTCTTAATTGCTCTCCTCACACTTTTACAATCTTTGTCATACCATGGGTTGGTTTTTCTATTTCTTTTATTACTTGAGACTTCAATTGAGAACTTGTTAATATAATATGAGAGGGTTGTAGTAAAATTATGATAGAGGTCATCTATGTCGTCTATACTAGATAAAGCGAGAAAATTAGTTTTTAATTCATTTAAAAAGAGATCTTTTTTATTTCTATCAAAGATTAAGTTCTTTTGACTAAGGATTATCTTCTATGGGATCTCTATCCATGACAAAATCGAGAGTTATGAGTAAAGTCCTATGATCAGATTCAGGCTCGTGATCGTATAAGATGTCAAAACTTATTATTTCATTGTATAAAGGGAGATCAGAAATAACATAGTCTACCACGCTGCTGCCAAGCCCATGGATGCAGGTCATCTGGCTAGAATTGGGCCACTTCTTTAGACCGTTGCAAATTATGAGATCCTGAGCACTATAGAGCTTGACTAGCTCCAACCCAAACAAATTATCCCCGAGGTCTACAAAGCTCCTTTTGTATCGGCTAGCCAGAGTAAGGTCTTCGTCTAACCAAAGAGGATTGGGGTTGGAATGATTGCTTAGAAGACTAGCTTGGTTGCTTGAAGTTCGAGCATTAAAGTCACCCACTAAAAGGATATTACCTTCATTCCTTAGGCTAGAAATATCATTCTCTAAACCATTGTAAGGACTATTTTTATCTATATTATTTTTCTTATAGAAGTTATAATTAATGGGGGGAAAATAACAGATTGCTATGTAGGTATTTTTATCATTAATGTCATTAATCTCAATCCAACTATATTGGTTGTAAGGGTCATTTTTATAAATCCTAGCATGGGGGGAGATGTTCTTCTTAATGTAGCAAGATTTTCCCCCAATGCCTCTACAGGAGGATCACTTGTTCCAGGTAGACCATAGTGCAAAGCCATCTATGTTAGGGACCTTAGATTCTTCATGCTCCCAAGTTTCAACAAGCAATATAATATCAACATCATTTGAGATCCAACTTAGTTTGGGGCCTTTGTTCCATGGAAAGCCTCGACAGTTCCAAGAAAGAATTCGGAGCATGTTGAATTGCTATTTATTACTATATTTTTGGTTTCTATCTCGAATAACGACTTTTATATTTCTGATTATTACCCATTTTCCTTCCTTCCTAGCTTCTTTTACCTTTTGAACCTCCTTTCTTAATTCTGCTTGATCTTCTGGAATGAGATCTTCATTTATAAATATTCTCGTTCCTTTTAGACTTGAGGTTTTACTAAGTATGTCATATTTATGGCTAGTAGAGCTCACCTTTACTCAGATTAGCCTCCCTTTATTCTCAGTTAATTTCCCTAACCTTGTTGCTTTTGTGAGACACGTGGTTTCAATTTGTAATCTATTATGTAATTATGTCTGGAAAATGGCTAAAGTATCCTCATATACCTCCTCTTTCAAACCGAAGATTATAAGGTTCAGGGCCCTTTTGTTACGCTCATGGTCTAATTCGATCAATTTTTTCATTTCATATTTAATTGGTTTGATATCTAATTTACCTGCCCCACTATTTTGGGTGAGGCTGTTAATTTTTTCTTCTAGTTCTTTAATCATGTCCTTCATTTTAAGACTCTCTATATTATCATCATCTCCTTGCTGGGATGTTTGGTTCGTATCTTGGTTTTGTTTTTCTATGACCTGCAACCTAGTCTCCATTGCCTCTATTTTATTTTCTATTTGTTTTTGGATCTTGTCTTCAAGAGATGTGAATTTTTTTTCCAATATGGATTTTAACTGAGTTTGTAGCTTGACTTCTCTTTCTTCTCTACGTTTCTCTAAAGACTCTATATTCTCATAAAGGCTCTGTAGAGTAAGTGTGATGGGTCTATCTTTGGTAATATTTGGTAGCTGTGGTGAATTATTCATACTTGAGAATATATGAGAAAAAATGTATTAGAAAAAGATAATGAATGTGTGCACCTGAATATCAGCAAACCGAACAACTGACCTTTAATCAAGAAAATTCACCGCAAAATTTTCACTACAGAATTTCACTTAGTAATAATTATAATTTCAATAATTTTTTTTTTAAATTTGTTTAGTAACATTAATTTTTATCAATTATAACTAATTAAATAATATAACTATTACTTTATCTTTTTAAATTTATTATAAAACATTTTAATTAAAATGAAAATTTTAAAAATTTGTTTAGTAACATTTAGGTTTTATCATTATAACTAATTAATTAATATAATTATTACTTATTTTTTTAAGTTTATTATAAAACATTTTATTAAAAATAAATTTATTATAATAAATTATTTATTTATTAAAATAATTTTTTTATAAAAAATTATTAGAATAGATTAGTTATTTATTAAAATTAAATTAAATTATTAATATTATTAAACTAATATATGATATCGTATATATATTTTTTAAAATTTATCATAGTTTATTAAAATGAAAGAATTATAATTTATTTATTTATTTATTAAAATAAAATTTTATTAAATAAATTAATAGATTATTAATTAGCTTGTTCTTGTCGGCTCTTCTTAAATATATATCATATATTTTTTAAATTTTATCATAGTTTATTAAAATGAAAAAATTATAAATTATTTATTTATTTATTAAAATAAAAATTTATTAAATAAATTAATAGATTATTAATTATTTTTTTCTTGTCAGCTCTTCTTCTCTCTTTATCACTATATAAACCCTGACCTTTTGTCCTTCTTTCATTTTTCATTCAAAATCTTGTCCTGAAGATGGATCCCCATTAGGATTCGAAACGTCAACCATTGTTTTTTAACACTGTCGATAATACAGAGATTTCTTCAATAATCGATAACCACAGAAGCTTGAAAACCATAAATATAAACAAACGTTTATCTAAATTATGTGTGGTTCCTCCCTCCTCGTCTCCTCTTTGATCCCTTGTTCCTCCCCCTCCTGTGGATATCCCTGTGATTCCTCCATCGAAACCATCTACCTCTGGTCTCTCATCTTTGTTCTCACCTCTACTTTCCCTTCCCCATTCATCAAACCCTCTTCCGCCCTCCTCACCACATAACTCAGTCAACAGTGATATTGATTTTTTTTTTTATGTTGAACCCTGTGATGGACCTCAGCTCCTTTTCCATCCATAGGGAAAAGGCCAAAATACCTCTCATGTTATCAATCCTCAATCAACCAAAAACATCACTACACGTTGCTGAGGGGGTATGGGCAACAGAAATTTTCGTGGGAAATCGATGAGAAGACACCTTTTTCATGACTCTGGTGGATTATACGATGTCACTATCCTTGATTCCATTGTACCTGGGGCCCTTAGAGTGAATGAGCCCTCTGAGACTAGGCCTAGATGAATATTATTTATTTCAATATGTGTGGCTTGGAGAATCATGCCACAAAACTGTTGTCACTGTGACACATTTTATTCTCTTCCCACCCTTTCATAATTCTCATTCAGGAGATGATGGTATATTTTGGGATATCCATATCATATTTTCAATCATCCTATCCAAATTGGTGCATGGTTGTTGTTGATTCTTTTGATTTGTCTAGTGGCATTGCAGATTTATGGGATCCAAACTAGGCGAACTTGAAATCTCATAATTTTTTGGTTGTATTTTACTTTCACGGAACATCCAAGGTATGGTTAGGAATATAGACATTTGGAACATATATGCTCCATATGGTGGAATACACACATTCTGGGACTAGGTGGAATCCTTCGACCTTTTAAAGATTGGGTCACTAATTATTTCTAGAGACCATAATATAGTCTTATCCATGGAGGAGTTTTGGGGAATGAAGTGTCGAAGTGATCCACTGGAAGATCGATTATCCTCCCTATTTGATGATAACCATCTAGTGGACACATGCCCTGTACCAATCGAGCCTGCATGGCACAATGGTAGATGTGGAAGTGATTATATCGGGAATAGGTTAGATAGATTTATGGTCCATCATAATTTGTTTGAAGTATTCAAGAATTTGAGGGCTAAGGTTGAGAAAAATTTCATCTCAGATCACTGCCTAATTGTTCTACAATGGTGTGTGGAGTCGGTCCGGAAGGGTATACCTTCAATTTTAACAGGATATGGCTTAAGGAAGAAGATTTCATTAAAATGGTTACGAGGGTATGTAAATCATATGATGCTCATTCAGGCCTATCGACCATGGAAAATATATCTATGAAATTAAAGCATATAAAGAGCCAGGTGTAATTATGGGAGCATAAAAAAAAGACCAGTTTGTACAAGGAATTGAAGGCACTGGTAGAGGAAATCCAAGGAATTGGGGAGAATATGACAAAACTTCCACCCTCACAACATATCTTGGAAAGGTTTAAAGAATTAGAATAAAGGAAAAAACACATTCTCTTGATTCAAGAAACTACATTGAGATTAAAGAGTAGGGCCATATGGATCTGAGAGGGGGATCGAAGCGAAAATTATTCCACCAATTTGCATGCCACTGAAATAATATTAACACAATATGGGGCATCAAGGGGGTTGATGGTAATTATGTTTACTCCAACGAAGAGATATAGAAAGAAGTGGTATGTCACTTTTAGAACCTTTTCAAGGTCAGGGATGAGATGCACATTGAAAATATTCTTTAGGGTGCGGAGGAATATCCTCAGATGCTCGATAATGAATATAATGTAACACTTAATAGGCCAGTACTCAAAGAGGAAATCCTCATAGTGCTAAAATATTTTTCCAGGAAAAAATTCCCTGGCCCTGATGGCTCAAGAATTGATATTCTTTTACATTTTTTCAAGCTCACGGGATAGGATTTGTTGGAGATGGTAGAAGAGTCTCGAAACATGAGGCACATTTTAGGATCAATAAAGTCTACTTTCATTTATCTAATCCTGAAAGTTACAATTCCCTCCTCCTTCTTGGATTTCAGACCAATTTCATTATGCAATATTATCTGCAATCTCATCTCGAAGGTCATAACAGAGCGGATCAAGGGGACAATCTCGGCTCACATTACCATGTAAGAGTTTGATTTTCTCCACAACAGGTCTATCCATGATTCCATTTCTATATACTACGAGTGCATACATTCCATAGAGACTAAAATCATGGAAGCAGTGGTTATGAAGGTTGATCTACAAAGGGAATACGATTGCGTGGACTGGTCTTTCCTTCAAATAATACTTCTGAATATTGGGCTAGAGATACATAATGTGGAGTGGATTATGGCATGAATTACAAAGGCATGGTTTGTTGTTCTTATTAATGGATATCCCATTGATTTTTTCCGAGTGGGTATGGGTTTGAGGCAGGGACCCCTCCTCTTCATCGGGTTAAGATTTTACTTTTACTTTTACATTTATGCTTTTTTACAAAAAAGGGTTAAGATTTTACCCTGGCTAAGTAAGGATTCTTTAAATAACCTTCTAGCTTGGTTAATTTTTGTTCCATATAAGCCTGGAAAAGTGTCATGAATTTACTTTGAACAATGTAAGAATCCAATATTCTCCAGAAACAATCAAACCAACTCCTTCATTTTGCAAATTACCTACTAGTTCTGGACATATAGGCTCTGAAATTTCTTTGTTGAAGGTCTTGGATTTAGGTAAGTGATGCAGAATGCACACCTAAAGTTCTATTGTTCACCTATTAGACCAGTGAAAATTGTATGCAAACTTGGAAGGGTTGGACGTGACTGTTCCAACCATACTCTCATTGGTCTGCAATGCATATATTCATAACACATACCTACTATGCGTTCACCTATTCGGCTAGTGCATATTGTAGTCAAACCATGAAGTGTTGGACTTTGTTGTCTCAAGTTCACACACAAGCACTAAAGATGAAATGTATTGTGTGCATCCTTAGATATGTTTGAGATTGCAAATTATCTGTTTAAATAAATGCATGTATAAAAATTCTATATTAGCAAAATAACCATCAATACTTTTCTTCTAGCATTTTGGGCTGAATTCACAATAGTATGCTAAAAGGTGTCATTTAAATGTCTGGAAATTAGGATATATAAATGTGAGATATATAATATACATATTTGGGTTATCTCCTTTTCAAATATGAGTTTTTTTAGGCTACATGTTAATTGTTTGAACTTTTAACTTTGAATAAATTCTTGAATGGGCTTCGTAAATACTCGACATATAGTGGTAAGGCAGTGGTACCATAAATTGTGTTATTTCAAAGATTTGAATTCCAAATTTTCACAAAATACAATGTCCTCAATAAATAATTATCTGTATAGATACTTATGTTTAGGATTGTATTTTTGTTGGAGCAGTTCCTTTATGTTTTAATATAATCTTGATGTTGAAAAGATTTAACTGAATTTTTTCATCAATTTCTCCTAGAATATGCAAAAGGAAATGATTGTCAAAATGTGGCAAAAATTACGTTTCTCCTAATTTTTTTTTTATTGTTCATGAAAAGATAATCATGTTGCAGGAATGAGTTATCCTACAGCCTGTTTCAATTTGTGGATTTTTTTTTCCTCCCCTTTTTTTACAAGGATGTAGATTTCATTTCCCTGTTGATGGTTTTTTCATGTATCTTATATAGCCCCAAATGCTGGTAACAAAGTTGATCTTAAGAATTAGTCATGTACATAGAATCTATCAAAGGTTAATGTTACAATACCACTTCCAGATGGTACCAGAAAAAGTTTAATGGTTTGTGACATAAAGAAGATTTATTTAATGACAAGGTTGAAAGGGAAACCTCATGTCTTAGTTGTAAGTCATTTATTTACGTTTCTTAGCTGTAAGTCATCTATTTTACTTTTAGCTTTATCAAATCAATTATTTCACTAATATAATATGCATGGCCTGAATTTCTCACCCAATGTCAATTACTTGACATGGTTGATATAACATTAAATTCTAGGCCACTTTTATCCTAAGTCAAAGAATATATTGATTAAAATAATGTTCATATTTTGATTAGTTTACTGGGAACTTGATTTAAAAATGTATTGTAAATCCCACGTGGATGTTATTATTTCACGGTGAGCTTTTTGCACTAGTAAGGTCATATGAGTCCTGGAACATAGGTATACATCAAGTGCATATTTGGCCTTTGTTTTATATCTGATATTATTTATATCATTGCTGGATGGTTATTGATTGATGTAAAATAGGATGGGAAGGTCTTGCCAATTCTCTTGACAAAAAAAATCAAATGGAGTGGTAGAATTGTGTTTTAAAGGGTGAGCCAGAAATCAGTACTTGAAATGTAGAACTTGAGAATAGCAAGCTATATGATCTAGATCCAGAGACACAACAAACCATGGGAAAAAATGATGGTATTGATGAGTCTTCCCTGCTAATCAGCTCTAACTATTAGACCACTGCCCAAATTTTAGTTATCTGCAATGGAAATAATGACTCTAGATTTATTTGTATGAATAGCGACTCTGGCCATTGTCTTGTTCTTTTCTTATGAATGATTTTGATTTTCAAACTCTAACTAGTTTTTTGTTAAACTAATTAAATCTTTGATGACAAACATATAGTTTTCAAAGCTCTTTTCTAAATCTATTTCTTGAGAAAATTTTTCTTTTTACTTTAGGTACCGTAGATTGGTATAGTGTGACATATGCTATGATATAATTTCCTGGATAAATAGACAAAAGTGTTGTACAACGTATTCTTTTTAAATTTGAAGAAACATGATTTCCAAATACAAAGTTTATTAATTAAGAACATATTTTAGACTCCTTAGCTAAGTTATGATTATATTTCGGTAGGAAATTTTGTGTACATTGATGTTGTGTTGTCTCTTTGGTTTCTGTCAGGTAACAATAGTTAATAATAAATGTGTTCTTGAGCAGCAGACATGCATCTTATTCTACTATCGACAAGGATCTCCATGGTTTTCAAGCATGGCAACAAAAAAGCATATTTTAGTGGGATCTCCAAATTCCGTGTTGGATGAATTTAATACCAGTGATGATTATGATTCCTTGTCAGATAAAGAATGTCACAAATCAAATTAAAATAAATAAATAAAACTCAAGAATGAAGGTGAAGTTAGTTCTTTCTGTCCAAGTGAAGTCATTGGAACACCTCAGCAAGATGAGTTGTTTAAGTCTAGCAATATGTCCTCCCCTACAATAGGTATGCACAATATTCTTGTGTCTCCATGTTTCTCAGCTCAAAAAAGTTGTGTTGTAAAACCAATATTCTCTTCAAGTTCATCAGTAGTTGGAAAAAGTACAACAAAAATTCTTCCGTGAGTGAGAAAAGGGCCTCAACAGAATATTATATAGGTATTTTCAAAACACATACATATGATAAAACACCAACACACTTAGAGAAATTGATGGCCGAGGGAGATGAGGACATTCCAAAGTCTTCAAAGAAACTAAAACATTGGGGGATAAAAGAAATCCAAGAAAAAGTGATTCTCTCAATCTGCTAAATTCAAATATGATATGTTCACAAGGTATCCCCAACTCTACTAATAAATTATTAAGTAATATGCCTAGTATTTTTCGTGCATGTCTTATGTAGCATGTTCAACCTAATCATAATAGTTTCCAAACTCCACTGAAAGACAACACTCCACACAACAGAAAGAAAAATAATTCACCAAGCAAGGAGGATGTTGTGGGTAAATGGAAAAATCAGGTTATGGGGATTAAGACCCCTACAATAGGGGCAAAAGGTGGTCCTAAAGCCAGAGATGACACAATTGTTGGCTCATCTGAGCATTTTGGTTCATCCACACTTAAGGAGCAATTAAACTATCTACCCTAGATGTTGATCCATATGTTTTTGAAATAAAAATTAAACAAACACCCCAATATACATGCAAGGCAAATGAAGCAAGACTAAACAAAAAATTAGATTTGTCATCTTTTTCTTCTCCAACAAAATGAGAAAGGCACCATCCCCTGGATGCAAATATGCATAGATCAAAATGAGTCAAAGGTTAGTTTTCAGCTCCATATTTAAAATTCATCAACTCCGTGTTGGATGTATTTTCTAGTTCAAACTTATGAAATCTATTCACTGGGTTTTCTTGCAAAAGAGGTTGTTAAATACCGCAAAATATGGTTGTTTGGACATGGAAGGTAGTGATGGAGTGTTTTGTTGAAAAAAAAATATTTACATTGTTGTTGGTCATTTTTGTGATTTAGTATCAACTCTTTTGCTTCATTAGAATTAAGTCCATTGTATACAGGCAGATAATTTAACACATTGTTTTTTTCCAATGTTTTGCAGTCTTAAAGTGAACTTATTACTGTGTTATTGTTTGGTGTTCACTGCAGAAAAGAGATACTCTCACTGTGATAAGTTTCAATTTTTTTATTTTTGGTTGTTGTCATGTTTTGAGTGCGAACTTGTGAAATTCCAAATCGCATGTAACTTTATGTGAAATTCCAAATCGCATGTCATGTTTTGTGGTTCCCAAGAGATTTGTGTTACATTTGCACAGAAGTTTAGATATCATTCAGATATCTAAAATTTCTAATTTTTAATTTCAATATTTACGTGATAAAGGAAAGACAAAGGTCCCAATTATAAAAAGTCGCCCAATAGAAACAACATTGATATTTTTCTTTAATTCAACCTATAACATATTGCATCTGTCTTCATCAATGCTCTTCTTCCATATGCTATACACTTATGAAATTTCCTTTGCAATATTTTGTGCATTTGCGAGTAATAGGTCATTTGTAGCCTATAAATGTCTTCAGAGTTTCAATTCTAATTGAGTATTCAACTTAAAATATTGAATCTCTTATACGTAACTATTTTTCCCTCCACCCACTTTTCATAACTTCCATAACCATTAGGTAGGGACCTGCAACTTCGATGATGTTTTTCTTGTTTAGTAAAAGATTTTCGAGACTTTAATTTATTGAGCATTTTAGAATTTACAATCTATTAAGTTTCAAGATATAATTTTTAAAAGTCTAATTCTTTAAAGGGTGTGAGTTCAATGGAAGAGCACCTGCTTTACATATTGGAGGTTGGTGGTTCGATTCCTTATGCCCTAATATTCATATGGAATGGCAGAAATCAGTTTTTGGTGACGGAGGCTCTTTTGACTATCACCAATGAGCTTATGGTGACATTTTTCGACCCTCACCAAAATATGAAATGGTGACAGTCAATGAACACCACCATATATACGCATCAATAGTGACAAACATGAAAGTTCTATCACCATAAATCATTGTTGTTGATATGAAAAGGTGAGGGTCATTGTTTGTCATTATATTCATTATTCATGACGGACCTTGAAGTCACCAATGAGGTTATCATGAAATTTTTTGACCCTCAACAAATATGAAATGGTGACGGTCAACGAACATCACCATATATATGCACCAATAGTGACGAACATGAAAGGTCCATCACAATAAATTGTTGTTGTTCATATGAAATGGTGACGGTCAATATTTGTCATTATAATCAATATTCATGACATACCTTGAATGTCACCACAACACATACTTTCAGCGATGCCACCTTTGGTCACGTTCAATTTTTTGTGACAGAGGCTATTGTCCGTCACCATTTCTCATATGAAATGGTGATGGTCACTATCCATCATTATAAATCATTATTGGTGACGAACCTTGAATATCACCACAACACCTATACTTTTGGTGACGTTCATTTTTTGGTGACGAAGGCTCTTTTAACCGTCACCAATGAGCTTATGGTGACATTTTTCACCCCTCACCAATGTCCTTTTTTTCTTGTAGTGCAACCTCATTTTTCTTTTAACGATCAAAAAAGGACATAACAATCCTCCCCTCCAAGGATAACAGGATGTAGAAATTAATGTGTAGATTCTAAAATGCTCATTAAATTTACTAAATCACAAGATTAGAAGCTACTTTATTAATCTGCGGAAGAAAATTCACAACCGACAACGTGAATCATTAACATGAAAAAGGAAACATCACACATGCACATATATTTATCTAGGTGAAAGAAACTGATAAAAACACCTTACTATTTTTATTTCAATAATCAAAGAATTTAGATGAATACAATATGGTTTCTCAAGCTTGAGCACAACCCACGCTTGTATCTTATATCCTTTGCCTGATTGACTGACTTTGGCCAAAACTTAGCCAATTTTCAAGCCCTCCAAGATCTTATTTTTTTGTGCTATTCCTTGAGGAATTATCCCATATTTTTTAGGAAATTCCTCCAAAATGTTTGCGCAATTCCTAGGATTGATCACCTGACCAATATAATAAACTATACACTCAATCTAGTATATAATTAATCATACATTTCCTTATAAACTCCACCACAACTAGTCAATTCGAATTCTTTGCATGCATGAGCTAATTATTAGTTGATTGATCATTTAACTAGATTATCTATACATTAGACTGATGTCCCACTACTTAAATGACCACCAACTAGTTCTATTAACAATTAGAACTAACTGATTACAACTGAAATTAACTCAACCTAGGCTCCTAAAACTTAGGAATCACTACATAAAACTGAACTTCATGCCCTTAACTTGAGTTACCTAAGATAGACTCCTATTTTTTAGGAATCAACATAAGTAAACTGAAATTGAACTCATTAACTCGAATTCAGTGTCTTTAACTGAGTGAAAAGACCCATGTCACCTCAATTAACTCCTCCAAGTTCTTTGTTGATGTGGAATTTCGAATTTCCTCAATTTGATTAAGGAAAAATCAAAATTGAGACTTTTTTGTTGCATTTTCAACACTCCCTCTTAGTAATAAAGGGATTATAAACCACCCCTATCCTGCACCTGTGGAATGTAATGCATGTAACACCTCTAATTATTGTTATCTCTACTGCAACATATGCAACTAAGAATAATCCTAAAAAAAATTGAATCAATTGTGTCTTCAACTGTCTACTGGGAAAACTGTGATGTTGTTGACTCTACTATTGAGCCTCTTTCTCTGTTTTCAAAACTTCTTTGAACTCCTCAGTATTTTACTCGCACTGATCCTCCTATTATTGAATATTGTGGGCCCCTATAACAAGGTAATGGTCCACAAGGAGAACAACTCAATGGACCCTGCCCAAATTTATACAACTCTTGGACTAAGGATCTACATCGCCCCTCCTCACTCCTAGAAGTATGGTTGCATGCATGGATAAACATGATCTACTCATATTGTTGATGCTAATGCTTTGTTGTTGCTTCTACACTATTGCTGCAACTACTATAATAATGAGTCTGATCTCCCCAGAACCTGAAGTACTAGCTTCCATAGGGTTGGTCCCTTTGAGTCTCGATCTCGCTGTGGGAAATCTCTTTTCCCCTAAATCTTCCAATATCAATGATCACAACTCCTTTTTGTGTCACTAAACATTGGCTCAATGATCTTCCCACTAAAACCATTTTAACTCCATTAAGAAGTGTGCACAAAGGGTCTTATAGATCTACCCTGAACAAGGGCTCCATAACTCTGCCTCTTAATAGCTCATTAGTTCTTTAATGGTCATTGTACATGAGGACTTCAAGGATTGGTTCTAATGTGAATCATGCTCTAATACCATGTATAAATTAATGTGTAGATTCTAAACTACTCATGAGATTTACCAAATAACAAGACTATAAGCTACTATATTGATCTGCGGAAGCAAATTTATGATCAAGAACACAAATTATTAACATGCAAAATGAAAAATCACACATGCACAGATATTTATCTAGGGGAAAGCAACAGATCAAAACCCCTTACTATTTTTATTGCATTAATAAAATATATGCTTGCTCAAGCTTGAGCACAACTTGCACATGTATCTTCTATCCTCTACGTGACTGACTGACTCTGGCCAACACTTAGCCAATTTTAAAGCCCTCCAAACTCCTATTTCCTTGCATTTTCCCTTGAAGAAATATCCCTTATTTTTTAGGAATTTACTCCAAAATGCTTATGCAATTCCTAGGATTGATCACCTCACTAATACAATAAACTACACGCTCAATCTAGTATATAATTTATTGTATATTGTCTTGGAAACTCCACCACAACTAGGAAATTCGAATTATTTGCATGCATGAGATAATTATTAGTTGATTGATCAGTTAACTATATGATCTTTGAGTTAGACTAATGTCCCACTACTTAATTGACCACAAACTAGTTCTATTAATAGTTAGAACTAGCTTAATTGATTACAACTGAAATTAACTCAACCTAGGCTCCTAAAATTTAGGAATCACTACATACAACTTAACTTCGTGCACTTAACTCGAATTAACTGAGCTAGACTTCTATACTTTAGCAATCAACACAAGTAAATTGAACTGAACTCATTAACTCAAATTTAGTGTTCTTAACTGAGTGACAAGATCCATGTCACCTCAGTTATCTCCTGCAAGTTGTTTTTTGATGTGGAATTTTGAATTTCCTCAATTTGACTAAGGAAAAATCAAAATTGAGACTTTCTTGTTGTATTTTCAACATAGGACCCCAAAAAAGCCAGTTGAAATCTTTGGAAACAATTTTTTGTGTCATTTCAAGGTTTCCCAATTCAATAGGGTTTATGCATGTCTTCATGCCATGAAGCAACCCCTAAAACCCTCCTCCCATAAAAAATCCTTGTGATTTTTAACATAACTCTTCATGATGACACATATGCTTCACTATTTCGCTACATTTTTGTTGGATCTCCTAATATTGTTTCGTAGAGAGTGACTATCTTGTGTTGGGAAACCAATTTCCCTCATGGTGGTTTAATGATCTATCCATCTCCCAATGCCCTTCCTCAATTGGTTCATTGTTTATCGCCTAATCCTCCTTGTCCCACTATTGTTTCTTATCTCTACTATTGAATTCTCTTAGTTGTGGACGTCCTTCCCGTTTGGTCTCACACCACCATCCTAAGCATGCTTGATTTAATACTATTTTCCTCTCAACATGGTTAAGCTCTGTTTGAGTCATCACACCTTGCCTTGGGTACGAATTCCCCCCTTTATCCGAATTGGACTGGGGGATAATTTTATGATTATCATATGATAATTCCATGTGCTCCTACCTGCTTCTTCCCACCATTCTTTTAAGTCTAGAAATATTTGGGGGGTCCCAATTCATGCCTCTCAAGACTACCCTTGGACTTCCCTTCATATTGAAACACATTACCATGGTATGATAATTTTTCCAATGCTTCCATATAGTGATAAGCCATTGGATACCCAGTACTACATATGAATTCGACAACTTCACGACATAGAAATTTTTTACCATAGCGAAGTTTCCCATATTTAACTATGTTGGGAATGTGTTATGTTCTTTCCATGACTAGCTCCACCCAAGGATGGAGGACGAAACCAAATATGGTGGTCGGACCTACCCATGGTTTTTTGCATGGGGTTTTCACATCATTTTTGGCATGCTAGTTTTCTACCCATGGTATTTTGTAGATACAATGAATGGAACTACGGTTATGTTCTAATACAGGATTAGTGGATTGGGGTTTATGAATGCTTCAACATGTATGTGTGTGTGTGTGTGTGTGTTTTTATTGTAACATTGAAAGGAATATATTGAAAATTCATTATGGTAGCCCGGTTTTGGGATCCAAGGGAAAATATTTGTGTATATTTGTTTTGTGTTATCGCCATTGTATATTTTTATGTTTTAATAATTTCATAACAAGCCAATACCAGGATCCCAAACAAGCCAGTTGAAATATTTGGCAACAGTTTGTTGTGTCATTTCAAGGTTTCCCAATTCAATAGTGCTACTAATTTTCTTCATGCCATGAAGAAACCCCTATAAAATTTCTCCCATAAAAACTCTTGGTGAGTTTAAAGAACATAACTCTTCACAATGACACATCTGCTCCAGTATTTCGCTATATTTTTGTTGGATATCCTATAATTTTTTTGTAAAGAGTGACTCTCTTGTCTTGGGAAACCAATTTCCATCATGGTGGTTTGATGATTTATCCATCTCCCAATAGCCTTCTCAATTGATTCATTGTTTATCGCTTAATCCTCCTTAGGGCCACAGTTGTTGTTTTTCTCTACTATTGACTTCTCTTAGTTGTGGATCATTAGGGGAATTTTGAGGTCTAAAATGGGCCTCCTAAGGAAATTATAAAATAGTAGTGGAAATAATAAAATAATATTTACATCATCAAATTTTAGAGGGAAAAAAGAAAAAAATACCTTTTCAACTTATATCCCAAAGTTCTTACTCAAATTTAGAGCGGGAGTACTCATTGGATGAAAAATTTAATTCCTCATCCAAGGAGTACCCATGTTGCATACATTTGATGTACCCTGATACATGAAAAATGACAAATACATGAAAAACGTGATTGCAATCATGTTTTTTCATGTATTTCTCATTTTTTGTGTAGCAGGGTCCATCAAAAGTATGCAACATGGGTACTCCTTGGATGAGGAATTAAATTTTTCGTCCAAAAAGTACTCCTGCTCGAAATTTGAGTAAAAAATTTGGGAGTTAAGTTGAAAATACAAGTTGAAAAAGTAGTTTTATTATTTTATTATTGTTTATCTTTTACCCTTTTACTTAAAAAATGGTTAATCAACCCCCATGGTTGACATCATCATCCTGAATCTTATTGGTTCTTATAAATTTTATTTTGGTTCTACATTTTTCTTAGGAGGCTCATTTTAGACCTCAAAAATCCCCTAAAGTTCCTTCTTGTTTGGTCTCACACCACCATCCTAAGCTCTCTTGATTTACTACTACTACCCTCTCAACATGGTTAAGCTTTGTTTGAGTCATCACACCTTGCCTTGGCTATGAATTTTTCCCATCATCTAAGTTGGACTGGGATTAATTTGTTGAGTATCCTATGATAACTCCATGTGATCCTACCTTCTTCTTCCCACCATTTCTTTGAGTGTGGCAAACTTTTGGGGATTATGGGTCATGCCTCTCAAGACTACCCTTTGACTTCCCTTCATATTGAATCTCATTACCATGGTCTGATCATTTTTCCAATGCTTCCATATAGTGATAAGCCATAGTACACACAGAACTACGTCAAAATTCGACAACTTCACCTCATATAAATTGTTAACCATAGTGTAGTTTCCCATATTTAACTATATTGGGTATGTGTTATGTTGTTTCCACAACTAGATCCACCCAAGGATGGGGGTGGACCCAAAATGGTTGGAAGACCTACCCATGGTTTTGTGCATGGATTTGCATATGGTTTTGGGCCTGATGGTTTTGATGCCCATGGTATTTTGTAGATCGGGTCAAGGGAACTACGGTTATGTTATAATCTAGGGTTAGTGGATTGGGGTTTATGAATTCTTCGGCATGTATATATATGTATTGTAACATTAAAAGGCGTATAATGAAAAATCAATTTGGTAATCTCGGTTTTGGGATCCAGGGGAAAATATCTGTGTATATTTTTTTTATGTTCTCACCATTATATATTTTTATGTTTTAAGAATTTGATTGCAAGTAATTTATGTACAGTGTTAAAACCTACGTTTGGTATTACAACAGTTTCAGCTTCAAGGGAACGCCTTTTTTGTTTATGGGTTTTGCTTGGGCCTGTGGTAGACCCTGTTTAGTGGAAGATATGTGAGATAGATTCTTGCACTGAAATAAAATGGTGATTAGTGGAAAGGTAGATATAAATAAATTTAATGGTCAGACTTTTGAGTTTTGGAATCTCAATATGGAGGATCTGTTGGTAGACCAATACTAGTCATTTGTTTTGGATCTATGTACGACACCAACAGGAATTCTAGAAGAATATTGGGCGAAGCTAGATCAGAAGTTGAAGAGCATAATATGATTGTGTCTCTCAGGATCAGTATTGTTGAACATATCAGGAAAAGCCACAACAAAGGCTTTGTGGGACAAGTTAGGGACTTTGTATCTGTCTAAGTCTCTGGTGAACAAAATTTTCCTGCAAAAAATGTTGTATAACCTAAGGATGAAGGATGGAGACTCCGTGACAGAGAATATAAACCCCTTTATTATTGTGGTAAGTCAGTTGTTATATTTTGATATTAAAATTTCAGATGAATATAAGTACATTAGTTTGTTGTGTTCTCTACCAAATTTGTGGGATAGTTTGGTTGTTGCAATAGGTAGCAATACAACTACCTTGAAGTTTGATGAAATAGTATCATCCTTATTTTTAGAAGAGATGAGACGGAAAAATATGGAGAGCTATAATAGAGATGCCTTGTCTATGAGAGGGTGGTCCAATAATAGAAACAAAAATAATTCCTCAAGTGGGAGATATAAATCTAGAGGTGTAGGTTTTAGACCTGTACAGAAATTATCTGTAAACGAATCTTAAAAACACAAAATAAACAATAGCAAGAGCATAAAACATAAAACATATATACATAGATATTTTCCCCTGGATCCCAAATCGGAATGACCAGCTTGATTTTTCATTATATTCCTTTTAGTGTTACAACACATATACATACATGCTGAAGCATACATAAATCCCAATCCATTAACCCTGGATTAGAACATAACCGTAGTTCCCTTAACTGGATCTACAAAATACAAGGGGCTAAAAAGAATCATGCCCCAAAACCATGTGAAAAACCATGCACAAAACCATGGGCGGGTCCACCCAACAAAAAATAGGGTCCAAAAAAAGATTTTCCTGGGGCGCTGCCCCGGACCCCAAACATGGGAGGTTGTCACGCCCCCTACTACGCCTGACGCAACGTACATGAAGGGTTGTTGCCCCCCCCTCTGACCCCCCATGCATGACTAGTCATGGAAATAATATAACACATACCCAACAAGATGTTGGAAATACTAAGAGGGGGGTGAATCAATATTTCTTTTCAATTTTTAATTTTAACAATTGGATCACTTATATTTAGAACACAAAATGAGCAATGATGGAATAGATACTTTTATTAATTTTTTCTTTAAAATAAGTAAAGTACAATAATGATATAGGGCTCCAACCCTAGAGGAAGACTCCAATCTTCCAGGCTCCAACCTGTATTGTGCCAAGCACCAACTTGGTCTTTCCAAGGCTCCAACCTTGTCAATTTGAGGCACCAACCTCTAGGGTTCCAACCCTATCTCTGGTACAGGCTCCGACCTGGTTTCTTGAGGACTCCAATCCTCTAGGCCTGCAACCCTATCTTCCAAGGCACCGACCTTGTCTCTATGAGGCTCTAACCTCTTGGGCTCCAACCCTCAACTTCACTTCGTCAAAATATGTTTGGTTATTATTCATGGCTCCCAATGTCTTCGTCAACGAGCCCTGTCAATCTTCAGCAGTACCATCACTTAGTCTCCACGTCACTTCATCAATGAAAACCTTTTCCTCTTATAAGGTGTCACCACTGCTCTTCATATTACCCAAACAAATATCTCCAAAAGTCACCTCATGATTGCTTTAACGCATCAATAATATCTCCACGACGTTCAAGATGTCTTCAATAGGCAACACCTACTCTAAACCTCTTTAAAGTCTTCTTCAAGAACTCTCCAATGGATTCTTCAACAATTCTCAAAAGATGTCTTCAATAATTCTTTCCCAAGAACTCCTCAAGGGTTCCAAGTACTTCACTGCTCCACTGCTGCTTCCAAATTCACTTGGTCTGGAGACATTAAATTGCCAACCAATTCCAAGAGATCTTTCAATGTCTTCAAAGCAGGTCTGCTCACAGACCACTACCCAACCACCTTGATTGTCCTTTAATGTTAGCACACCACTGAACCCTTGAACAATTGTAAGTCAAATCCATAATCCGAGCTTTTCTTTGCAATCTGAGTTCACAAATAATGATTTTCCGAGCTATAATTGGTGGAGTCCAAAGTGATGAGGTCTGAGTTTCTGTAGTGGATTCTGAACTTCATGAGGAGGATTCTGAGCTTATGTGAATTATGCAAATCACCCTAACGCAATTCCTCTGTCTAACCTTTAATTCCAGCAAGAAATTATGTGCTCCTTTTAGGTATGGTAGATCACTTTTATAATACCAAAACCCCCATTTTGGTTGTACAACGGCCACAGAAAAGGAAAAAAAACGAGCCTTTGTTTTCTTCACTGTTTCCTTAGGCTGAAATTGTTCACTAAGTCTTGTCATGTATCTTATTGCTGCTCTGAATATGTTGAGCACTGGAACGAGGTTCTGTGCCACTAAAACAAGGTGTTGTGACTCTAATCCAAGTTATGTGGTTAATTTTACAGCTGCCTAGAGATGTCTGAGTTCTGAGGCTGTTGCATCAGCTTCAAGTGTAAAAATGATCCGTCCTTCTTTTATTACCCAAACAAAACTTCAAAAATTGCTTCCTCTTCTCAGCCTTAAGTTACTCTCCTTGGTGCCTCATATATATCTCTCTACAATTTTTTAGATTCCTCCACAAAAGTATTCGAGCTATCACACAAATATAGAATTGCTTAAACAGTGATATGAAAGTCCTTCTCGGCCTCCTATCTGTGTTTCTGCCTCATTTCTGTGATCTTGACTGAAAAAGGATGATCAAAATGAGTATTTCATTCTTGAATTTATACAAATTTTGGCTTTAGAATGAAGGGACACGTCATATGGAGGTAGGCCGACATGAATACTGTGAGTGTAGGTCGGCTAGATAAAAAATATATTTTTCTTAACTTAAAAATTCAATATCTCACAAACTACTAGGAGTTTCCGGACAAATAAGGGCTCATTGGAAAGCTAAAATTATCCTCTAAAGGATGGTGAAGGTCTCAAAAAGAAATTCTGCCTCTAATATGGTGAAACATATTTTTCTTTGTGACTGTTCTTAAATTTTATGCATAAAAAGTTTGGGATAGCATGAGGAATATTTGGGACAGCGTGGCTTCTTCATTATTTGGTTTCTTCATTATTATAGATGTCATCATAGGATCATAGAGTCATTATGTAGGAGCGAAACATTCATGTAGCATCATGTATCAAAAATTTCATCATATACTTGTGCAGTGATATGTCATAGTGCAGCGTCCATTAATTTGTCAAAAGCTCCAAAGTAGTCTTCCAATTATGTGAAAGTGTGGTCATTCTTCACGAGTATGACATGATCACGTGTATGACTTCATAAATTATAGTTCTCCATTTCAAAGGCTTGTATATTGGAACCTATGGTCTAGATCACCAATCAAGGCACATGATTGACACTCGAAAACATTATAGTTGGTTCAAGGACTTGTTCGGGAAAGACTTCTTCATTAATGGCTTGACATCTTCATTGATGGCATCGTTATCAACCAAGAGTTATGACATCATCATCTGGAACCAGGCATATCAAGAATATTGACATCTCAGTCAAAGTCGTATTGACATCAATGACAACCTTGATTAACACAAGAGGCAGATCTAAATCTCCTGGAAAAGTTGTAAAGGTATGCTTGAAATGTGAAAAAGAAGGGCACTACAAAAAGGACTATAGATCTAAATCTCCTAAGAAAGTAAATGGATCTGATGATGCTCCTTCTACAAAGGAAAAAACCACCTATGATGAAGGTGGGTATTTGTATTTGGATATAACACATAACCAACATTCTCCCACTTGTTGTTTTCTTTCCGCAGGGGGGCACCGAAGAGCTTATTCATTAGCCCATCTCTGCAACACCCATTGTTTCTCTACACCAAGAGAACTTCTGAGTGCTCATAGACTTCGTCAATGCATATGCAACATTCTTCAAAGTACCCCTAGGATATATCAACACCTGTCCTCTCCTGAACAATATCTCATATCCTCTTTCCTCCAAAGCTGAGATGGATATGAGGTTCTTCCTCATCCCTGCCACATATAAAAAATCTGACACCTTCAAGGGAGGTTAGGGTTCCCTATCAAATGTCAGTTTCCCCACACCGACTGCTCTAACAACACTGTCATCACCAAGTACTACCTCGTTATCAGTGCCACTCTCTAAAAGCTCTGAGAAGTACTCACTGACTCCTGTCATATGACGTGAAGCCCCACTATCCACATACCAGATACTCGAAGATGCTCCACTCGTAGAGGGAAATGTATGATCCCTCTGAACCTCTGTGGCAAGTGATCCTGTACTAGTAGAATCACAAGCACTAAACCCAAACTCTCGGTCAAATCTATCTGAAAAGTCTTCAATCTCTGCTGATGCTGCCATGGTCTGGTTCTTCCCCTTCTTCTTCTTCTCCGGACACACAACTGCATAGTGTCCCATCTTCTGACAACTCCAACACTTCACTTTGGAGTAGTCCTTCTGTGTGTTACATTGTTTACCTTTGCCTTTTCCTTTTCCCCCACCACTGCTTGTGGAAGCTTGCTTCTTTCCTTTGCCTTTCTTCCCTCCTGCCAACAGTGCTATATCCTCATCTTGCTCAACTGGCTTGGCTGCCCCAAGCTGACCCTTCCTGATTTATGTCTGAATGCAATCATCCCAAAACCTCTCCCATGTGGGAAGGGTCTCACATTCACAAACCCCATCAGCAAAGTTCAGCCATGAACTAGGGAGGACATTCACTGTAATCCGCACCAACTCAGTGGATGGAATGACCTCTCCAACTGCTGCCAACTCATGTCTCACATTAGTAATATTTGTGATATATTCAGCTGCACTATTAGTCTTACCCATCTTAATGGTCTTCAGCTTCTCCCTTAGGACCATTTTCCTATTCTCATTGGTACTCTGGTAGAGATTGGTCAAGGCAAACCACATCTCATGAGAATCTCTCTTTCCTCTCACATGAGGAATGCAATGGTCTTTGATTTCGTCTAGAATCAGTCACTTACCCTTGTTATTCTTTTTACTATACGCTGCTAACTGAACAGCATCAGTAGGCACAACAACAAGGTGTTGTGTGGTATGCACCATGACATCCCAGACTTCTACCTCCTCAAAGATACTTTGCATTCTCTCCTTCTACACGTTGTAGTTACTATGCCCATCCAACCTATCCTCCACCCTCAATCTCAATGGCATCCTTGGTGTCCTAAAAAACTGAAAATAACACTACTGTAGTAAAGATAAAAGTTCTGTGTGTGAAAAATCAGCTTGCTGGAATTTTTTAAGTGAAAAATCAGCAACCTGTAATTTTTCTCTTTGTTGTCCCAAACTGCATTTTCAGCACCCGAGCTCTGATACCATGTAGAAATTTCTGTTTTCCCACCCCAGTTTTCAGTTTCACCTTTGTTACATAGTAATTTTTCACCGTCCCTGCAATCCCCCATCCCGCACATTGGAGGGCCTTTTCCGTGACCGGTGAGTAGTGACATGACCTAAAATCACTTTCATGGCATCCCCCTTGAAAAGGAAATTAATTCCTCTGAAGACAGTTTCCTGTGAAAAACCCTAAAAATAGACCTTTTGGCCTTGGTGCGACCATCCAGTTCAGCCCTCGCACCAATGGGGGAAATCCACCAAAGAGGGCGCTCTCTGTCCCAATGTATTACTCGCGCCAAGCTTAATAAGGATTGTTTTTTAAAAATAAATGGCGGAAGTTTGATTCCAACCCACTCCTAAACGAGTCTCTAAAATGAGTTGGGAGGTTTGGCTCCGGATCTCCATGTAGGGGAAGTGGTTTTCCACCTATCATAGAAGCTTCCGTGAGGATAGGGCCAATCCCACCATTGTAGGGATCCCAACTCCCCTACCCCCATTTATGTTTTTCCATATTAGTACGATGAGCAAGGAAATCCTCTGCGCTTTCCTGCTCCAGAGGCTTATCAATATGTTCAAGGTTATATTTCTGCCTAGGTTGGGCAACCTTCCGACCCGCAAGGACAACCCTTCCAGGGCCAACCTTTGGGCCAGCCTGGTTATATATATGACCCACAAGGACAACCCTTACAGGGCCAACCTTCAGCTTAGCAGGGGTTGTTATACAATCCGCAAGGGCAGTCCTACAACCCTCAAGGACAACCTATGCAGCCTCACCCTATGGTACAACCAGGGAAACCTCAAGGGCCCATAGGTCAACCAGGGTATCAACTAGGACCGGTGTATGGTCCTAGGGGGAAAATCCAACCCTCTCAACCTATGGTGCAACCTATGCAACCTTAGTTTCCTATTGGTCCGAATGTTGCACAATCAGGACCATCTTATGGTCCTATTACAGGTCAAACTGGTTATCAGGCACAACCTAGCCCTATTCCGCCACCAGGCCAACCGGCTCATCCGGGGCAGCCTGGGGTCCCTCATCAGCCAGGTCAACCTGTCCAACCAGGACAACCTGTTCACCCGGGTCAACCTGTTCAACTAGGGCAACCCATTCAGCTGGGTCAACCTGTTCAACCAGGGCAGCCCGTTCAGCCAGGTCAACCTGTTCAACCAGGCCAACTTGCACATCCGTTCAACCCTACCCAACAGCCGATTTACTCTATGCCACAGCTGAATCCACCTGCGTGCCCAATTCATCAAGCTCAGTAGGGCCCCACTTACCAATAGCCCGCTCAACCCCAAAGCAGTTATTATCTTCAAGGTCAATCTCGATCGGTTTATAACCCGCCCCAAGGTTCTGGTTATTACCTTCAACAACCAGGCTATACCTATACTCAGCAGTCAAATCCATATACTGCTCAAACGGGGCCTACATATAATCAAGGTCCATACCCTAGTTATCAACCCCCGTACACTGGTTATCAGCAACCGTATCAGTATAATTATGTATCTTATACCCCCTATGGTCAGAATCCTCTGGGAAAGAACTAATGGGGGAAAATTTATGCTCAACCAGGGTGGAGTACAGATACGGGTCCTTATTGGGGACTCGGCATGCCTTTAAATCCTCAATTACCTTTCCTTGCCACGTTGGAATTGCTGGACATATCTAAATTGACCAATGATCTGATTCTTTACAATCCTTATTGGCCTCTGGTTCTGATCAAGGTGCCTGGTGACTATCCTAAATTTGAGGGTAAAGCTAGAGAGGACCCCGAAGCTCATGTCATGACTTACCATCTGTGGTGTTCCTCCAATTCTTTGGTGGACGATTCGATTCGTCTACGTCTTTTCCAGCACACGCTTACCGGTGGTGCTGCTAAGTGGTACATCGAATTACCTCGTAGTATCTTTCAAGATTTTAATACTCTCTCTATGCCTTTCTGACGCATTTTCAGTTACCGATTCGTTATGAAGCGGGGACGCATCTCCTGACTTCTTTGAAGCAGGATAAAGCCACTCACATATTAGATCACATTCATGAGTGGAAACGTTTTCGTCGACTGATCAAGTTTGATATACATGATCAGCTTCTAACACATTGGTTCACTACCTCCTTCATTAGCAAGATCACTTAAGATATTGCTATGGGGGCATGTGTGATCGAAGAACAAGCCATCGCTTGTGCCCAGTACCTTGATTTGGTGTACTCTCATTCTGGCACGCAATATGATATTTTGACTGATGCCCCATGGCCAGGGACCTCTAAAGCACTAGCTAGCTACCCCATCGGTGTACGGTGTCATTGGTTCTGTTTCTCAAACTTCTCGGAAGTCCTCTAATGGGAAGCAGAAGTCAAATTATTCCAATAATCCTGCTCTTCCCTCCCCTCCAGATTCTGGTAAGACTGCAAAGGTCAATGCTGTTCAGGCCAATCCTACGGAAAAGGCCTCTAAAGGAAAGAAGAAGGGTAAAGGCAAATCCAAACCTGATGCCCCAAAACTAGAGTCTTCCAAACCTCGTGCTGACGATGGTTCCCAACGTAAACTGAAGTACCCCTGCCTTATCTGTGAAGGAGATCATTATACCAAAGATTTTCCTTGACGATCTGAAGTTAGTCAACTTCTAAAAGGCTCCAAAGAGACTCTGGCAGTTCTCAAGGAACCCTTCCCATCTCAGTAGACCCAGATGGTTAAACAGCCTTCGCCATCTATACCATTTGGGTCACAAGTTTTTATGATGAATGGTGTTGCACCTGTCTCAATTGCTACACGTTCGAAGGATTATGCTGGATCACGTCAGGTAGCTGGGAAGGAAGTCGTTGATGGCCCACCTCCCCCACCTGTCTCTGGTCCTTTAGAAATTGAGAAGCCCAGTGTTGAACCTGTTGTGATGCCACCTTCTAAATGTGTTATGTGAAAATATTCCTACAATCCAAACGCCCTTTCCGCCCAGCACTACAACATTGTTGAGGATTTGGCACAGGTGCCTTCCGCCATGTCTGCGTTAGAAGTGCTTCAAAGTTTCCCATCACAACAGAAAGCTCTGTTGTCCGCAATCGGTGGAATCAATCCCACCGATTCTAGTATTCTCACCTTCGACCTAGAAAATTTTGTCCCCCGACTCCCGCATCAAATTTCTCTTGTGATACAATTTGGTATCAACATCCTCAACATCCATAGAGCCATTGTGGATGAAGGTGCTTCCACCTGTGTTATGTCATCTACCTGCTGGAAGGCCATTGGCTCTCCAGCTTTTACTTCGTCTCCCAATGCCCTAGAGGAATTTGATGGTCGGGAATCAAAACCCTTGGGTGTTCTTGAGAGTTTACCAATCATATTACAGGGTAAGAAAGTCAACGTGGAAGTAGAAGTGGTTGATGCCAAGCTCAACTAAAATCTGCTTCTTGGTCGCAGCTGGACTCACGCTATGTTATGCATTCCATCCACCCTCTTCCAGCTTCTGAAGTTTCCACATGAGGGCAAGATCATCACTGTTGACCAGTTGTCTTTCTTCACCTCATCCTCTAAGAACAATGTACCTTTCGTGGATCAGATCCCCAATCCCCCTAACAGTGTAGGACCTGGTTTTTTCAAAGACCCCATTCTCATGGGTATTTTTCCCATGCCACCACTACACACCTTTCAAGTTAACATGATCTCTAGGTCAGACGACCCTTGGATCATCCCTTCACCTGAATAGGTGACCTATTTCAGAGAATCGATGCCTTTAACTTCAGTTGAGATTAATTACTGCGAAATCGTCGTTACATCTGATCCTCCTCCTCCTGAACATGCTCCTTTGAGCATGGCTCTAGATGTATATTCTCAATCCCCTTGGCTTGGTGATGCGGATTCACCTGATCCTTTAAGAGAAGTCTTCCCTTCTGATGAAGCTATCGTGGAAACGATGTCTCTTGAAGATCTGTCGTGGAGCAATAGACATCATCATTCCTCATTCATGCCTGGCCTGGGGGAAATGTCTAATTGTCTGGAGCGTTTAGCATCTGAGGTTCCCACCCCACCTCTTAAAATGCTGATTTTAACTCATGAGGCTCTTTCAGAGGGAAATCTGAGTAAAATTACACAAACCATGCCTATCAAAATCTCCGTCAAATCGGGGATAGTCGAGAACATTCATGTGGGAGTTACTTGTTCTCCCGACGAGATACAAGTTTTTACCGAACTCTTTTGTGAATTCAGAGATTTTTTTGCATGTTCCTATGAAGAGATGCCTGGGATTGATCCTAGTATAGTCATGCATGATATTCCTACCTACCCAAGTGTGAAGCCCGTGCGTCAGCATCTACGCCCAGTGCATCCCCGAAAGGTTACAGCTATAAAGGCAGAAGTTGAAAAACTTCTTAACGTGAGATTTATATATCCAATTCCCCTCACAGAATGGGTTTCAAATATCATCCTTGTAGATAAGAAGTAGAGCACTATATGGGTCTATGTTTATTACTGAGACATCAATCGGGCATGTCCTAAGGAAAATTACCCCACTCCTTTTATAGATCAGATCATCGATGACTGCACGGGGAGTGAGATTTATTCCCTTATGGACGGCTTCTCCAGGTACAATAAAATTAATATTTTACCCACTGATAAACATAAGACTGCCTTTATCTATCTGTGGGGCACTTTTTCTTACAAGAAGCTCCAGTTCGGCTTAAAAAACGCTGGAGCCACTTTCCAGTGCGCTATGTCCTATGCTTTTCATGACATACGTCACATTGTTCAGCCATATCTAGACGATTTTCCAGCTCATTCAGCTCGGTGTGAGGACCATCCTGAACACCTCCGCCAGATTTTCCTCCGCTGTAAACGTTACAATATTAGGCTCAATCCTCACAAGTGCGTCTTCTGCATGGATTCTGGTCGTCTTTTGGGATTCATCGTCTCCAAAGACAGAATTCACCTCGACCCCCTCAAGGTCGAGGCCATCGTTAATCTCCCATCCCCCTCCTTGTTACCTCAACTATAGAGTCTACAGGGGAAAGCTAACTTCTTACAATGCTTTATTCTGAACTACACGGAAGTGGCCAAGGGGTTTACGTGACTTCTGAAACAGGACATTCCCTTCCATTGGGACAAGATTGCCCAACAATCCTTTGATAATCTTAAAACGTTTCTCGTCAACACTCCATTGATACGTCCTCCCAATTATCATCGCGATTTTACCCTTTATTTGGCTTCTGCGTTTAGCACGATAGCTATGGTTCTAGTACAGGACGACGATGATGGAAATGAACAAGTAGTTTACTATCTATCTCATAATCTTCTCGACACTGAAACGTGCTATGCTCATGTTGAGAAATTGGTGCTTGCCACCGTCCAAGTGGTTCAGCGGTTCCGCCATTACATCCTTCTGCGTACAGTAACCGTGATTTCTGACTGCAACCCCACGACATACATCTTGTCTCGACAATTGCTGGGGGGCAAGTACTCCAAATGGATTGTAATCCTTTAGGAGTTCGATTTAGAGTTCACCACTGCTAAATCGACGAAATCATTGGTTTTTGCCGATCTTATCTTCTCTCTCCCCACAAACTCTGTTCCATCGCAATCTGAAGATCATATCCCGAATTAAACACTCTTTCTTATCAACACTTATGATCCATGGTACGGTGACATTATTTTGTATCTTCAAACATCCACATTCCAGTCCGAGTTGATGAAGGATGCTCGACGTCGTATTCAGCATCAATCTCAACCCTACCGCATTGTCGGAGATACCTTGTATCGAGTCGGATTTTATTCTCTACTCCGCCGATGCTTGACCTTGGAAGAGGCTAAGAAAGTCTTGAATGATTGTCGCAGTGGCGCCTTTGGTGGTCACATGTCCAGATATGTCACCGAACAGAAGATTCTGCGTGTGGGTTACTTCTGGCCGTCTATATTCAAAGGTTGTATTGTTGCAGTTCGAAAATGTCATGCATGCCAAGTCTTTCAATGCAAGATGCGTGCGCCACCCCTACCTTTACATCCTGTCATTGCCATAGGCCCTTTTGCTAAATGGGGCATAGATTTTATGACATGTAACCCTCACTCTTCCGGGGGGCATGCTTATATAATCGTTGTCGTGGACTACTTCACCAAGTGGGCTGAAGCGATGCCTACATTAGCTGTCGACGGTAAGACAACTGCCCAATTTATTTTCAACCATGTTATTACGCATTTCAGAGTCCCTCAGGCCATTGTCACCGATCATGGCACTCATTTTCGGGATTACATGATGGCAGAGCTGACATCAAAGTTGGGCTTGCGACATGATAGCTCAACGCCATACTACCCCCAGGAAAATGGCCAGGTTGAGGCCGTAAACAAGGTATTGGTCACGATGCTTCAACGAATGATTGGTATTTACAAATCCAACTGGAATCTCCAATTTTTCTCAACTCTCTCGGCTTATCGAATGTCAGTAAAGAGCGTGACCGGATTCACACCGTTCCAATTGGTGTATGGTCTGGAAGCGACTCTCCCGGTTGAATGTGAAATTCCTTCTCTGAAATTGGCTGTGGAATTAATACTTGACACTTCCCCAGAGGAAGAATGTCTCTTGTATTTGGAATGACTTGATGAAACCCATCGCTTGGCTGCTTTGATCATCGAAGCACAGAAAAAGCAGGTTAAGGCTCATTTTGATCAATCGGTTTCTCCACGTTATTTAATTGAAGGGGACCTCGTCCTCTTATACGACCAAGCACATGATAAACTTGGAGCTGGAAAATTTCAGCCCATGTGGCATGGGCCCTATATCGTCAAATGGGTATTAAAAAATGCGGCCTATCAGCTAATCGACTACGAAGGTGTTCCTCTAGTGCAGCCTAGGAATGGGCTGTACCTCAAAAAGTACTACGCTTGAGTTATTCTTGTGTGGTGTGTGTGTACATAAGTGAGTGATTTCATTTTTTTGTGCATGTGTGGTGTGGTGTGCTTTGTAAGCATCTTTCTGCTGATTGGGTCTTCTTGATTGTGCAAATGTCTATTACTCCTTTTCTCGGTTTCGCGGATGGTGCCTCTCGCAGTACCAGGAATCTGTCTTTGGCAGCCTGGGTAATTTACAATCCTGCTGGTGAGTTAGTCAATTTACAAGGTGTTTTTCTAGGGCCTACCACAAATAATGTCGCAGAATATAGTGTCGTTTTTGAATTGTTAAACGAGGTTGTTAACCTTGGTATTCGTGCATTACTTGTATATCTAGACTCACAACTTGTAGTATTACAACTTAATGGTCATTATTCAGTTAGAAACCCATCCATTTTACGACTGTATCTATGTATTCATTTACTGGAAAGAAATTTTGATTACATTACATATCAACACATACCCAGACACATGAATGTGCTAACAGATGCAGTAGTTAATATGGTTTTAGATAGACATTTACGCAACTTGTAAAAACATCATCATATGTAAAAAGATCCATCCAGAAATATATATATATATATATATATATATATATATATATATATGTCGAATAGTTTGTTGTTTGTGTACATCACATAAAATTCAAAAAATATACATGTCTATTTTAATAATATTCGGAGATAAGCATGTCTCTCAAAAATGTGCAAAAGAAAGACTAGATGACTAATCAGCGTGGTGCTCGTGGTAGCATGCCACTTCCCACACCAATTTTTGAGAATGCAGCAAGATGATGGAGCTTAGTGAAATGAAGTCGCCTTCACTAAGTGGGCCCGCAGGCAAATTCTGGCGCAAAGTCTATTTTTAGACTATGTCTATTTTTAGACATACGGAGCATAATTTGGGAATTCCAGTTGGAGATTCTTGAAGTATGCGACATGTTGGTAAAAATAGATGAGACCCTTATTTTAGGACCCAGGCTATTTTTAGACTGTGTCTCCTAAAAATATGGAAGTCAAATATTATTTACCCTTAATAATATTTTGACTATAAACAACAGTTTACTCTCTTGGAGCACTTCAGTTTGAGTCATGGAGGTGGCTCATGCAACTGACAGAGGAATCATGTGGTTCCTAGGGTTTGATGGCATCTTGCATGGTTGACTTCAGTTGGACTTCAGTGGCAGAAGTTTTGGAGGAGTTAACGGGACAGATAGTGGAGTTGTGTTCTGTTTATTTTAGTTGAACTAGTTGAGATTAGTTTAACTAGCTAATCAATTAGTTATGAGTGGAGTGAATTAAATATATTTAATTCACTAATTAGTAACTCATTAGTCAACTCAAGAACACTTCAGTTCACTACAGTGCATGATCAGTTCAGTGGAGACCAGTGGAAGAGGTAGATGAAAGGGTGAGTAAAGCTATCAGTTGGAGGATCTGTTTTGCATGGGATTTGCATTACACTTGGAGGAATTGTCCATGACAATTGCGTAGTAAATCCAAGGGGATTCGAACCTTGGATCTCTTCATATACAGGCCATGATTGCGCAATAGAGGCAAGGCAATTGGCAGGGAGTTTTGAACCAGTGACTTGTTCAAAACTAAGCTAGATTGTGTGTGACTTTATGAGAAAGTACTGAGTACTTGTGAGGATTATTGTACTTGTTTGGTTACATGATTTCTCCATTATAATATACACAATAGCTGCGGGGTTTTCAGCTATAGGCTTTCCCCATACATACTGAGTTAATGTGTGATTGATTTGATGTGAGATTGCTTCTATTATTTTCGCATGTGACAATTAATTGTAGATGAGATTATGTGTTATGCATGCAATTCGAAATTGATGTGTAATCGGGTTAATCTCCATTGAATAAGTGATTTATTCAGCTAATTTCTACATGGTATCGGAGCAAGATTAATTGTCGAGATCTGTTACGGTGATTGCAAACTTATTTCCTCGGACAGAGTCTGCATACGGGCCAGGAAGCCTCCGGATTCATCTTTCTTCGGAAAGTGAAAGGTCTGGTAAAAGCCCCTTGCAGTCAATCTCTGATTTGGAAATAATTTGTGTTCAAGTGTAGATCAGAAGCGATAGAGCTTGGAGTTTGGAATTCGAATTTTGCAGCAGAATTGTTTTCTTGGTGCCGGTGTTGAAGATGTCTTCTTTCAACAGTTTGCGACTCGAATATGCTCTTGAAGGCAGTTCAAATTATGTTGCATGGAAGGATCACATGGAAGCAGTGTTAGAAGATAATGGTCTGAAGGAGTTCGTAGATGCGGATGTCCCAAAGCCCACTGATGCAGCTTTGGTCGATGCATGGCAAAAGAAGATCGCGAAATGTCGAAGGATCCTGTTGGAGGGCATCAAGGATCATATTGTATCTAGCCTGCATGGAAAGGCTACTCCATATTTAATGTGGAAAGCTTTGACGGATCTATTCCAGAGTAAGAGTGACCAAAGGAAGCTGGCGCTCAAAGATAAGCTCAGGAACATCAAGATGGAGAAGGGCGACAGTATTGCCAAATACCTCACGAAGTTCACTCAATGCAGAGATGAGCTGGGAAGTGTGGGGGTGACTGTCGAAGACGAGGACATGGTCAACCTGGCTCTCCTTGGTCTTCCGAAGGCTTGGCACTCATATCAAGATAGTGTCAATGGTCGGGAGAAGCTACCGGGATGGGAGCGCCTTTGGGCGGATCTCATGCAGGAGGAGATAAGGAGGACTACTCGAGATGGATCTTCATCAAAGGGAGCTGATGAAGAAAACTGCGCTTTGGTGTCCAAAGCTAAGAAAGGGAAGGGTAAGAAAACCTCTCATTATGGAGCTAAGGGCAAGAAGCAGGATATGGCGAAAGTGAAATGTTTTCACTGCCATGATCACGGACATTATGCTACCAATTGTCCAAAGAAGAAGAAGAACAAGCAAGCGGGAAGATCTGCAGATGGAGAAGCTTTGGCTTCACGGTTCGAGCTTGACTTTTCACTGATTGCATGCTTGGTTTCAAGTGTGATGGGATCGGTGTGGTTCTTGGACAGCGGTGCGTCATTTCATATGACGGGAGATCGGGAGTTGTTCTCAGATCTGGAGGACAAGGATTTGGGGATGCACATCGAGATGGGCGATGACGGTAGATACAGTGCGACTGGTATCGGTACCGTATCCTTTCAGAGGGAGTCTGGTAAACCCTTTGTCTTAAAGGATGTCATGCATGTAACTGGATTGAAGAAGAACCTGATTTCAGTAGCGATGTTGGAGGATAAGGGTTATGATGTGGTCTTCAGCGAAGGGAAAGCTTTCCTGCGCAGTAAGACTACTGGAGAGACCCGGAAGATAGGGGTTCAAACTCAGAACCTTTATCAGTTGCAGGTAGATGACTGCGCAGCTATGGCATGCAAGGCTGGAGATGTGGTGAGCCGGGATGATGAGGGCGAACTATGGCACAGGAGATTGGCCCATCTTCACCATGGAGCTTTGAAGATTCTGCAGCAGATTTCTACTGGACTTCCTAAGGGCACCCTTGCGCAGTCAGATCAGTGCAAGGGGTGTACTTTAGGGAAGTATGTGAAAGCCACCTTTCACGAGAAGGATAGTCGCGCCACGACGATCCTTGAGAGAGTTCACACGGACGTGTGTGGTCCTTTCTCAGTTGCTTCGACATCAAAGCACAAGTATTATGTGATATTTGTTGATGATTTCTCTTGAAAGTGCTGGATCTTCTTCATGCAGAAGAAGAGCGATACATTCGCGAAGTTCTGTGAGTTTAAAGCACTGGTCGAGAAGGAGTCGGGGAAGAAGGTGATTGCTCTAAGGAGTGATAACGGTGGTGAATTCATCTCGGCTGAATTCAAAGAGTTCTGCAGCGCAGAAGGGATTCGGAGAGAGCTCATTGCACCCCATAA
This sequence comes from Pinus albicaulis, assembly GCA_034641835.2. Lineage (NCBI taxonomy): Eukaryota > Viridiplantae > Streptophyta > Pinopsida > Pinales > Pinaceae > Pinus > Pinus albicaulis. The sequence continues at coordinate 37,043,314 of CM076570.1, read as the reverse complement.
CCCACAGCAGAACGGGGTGGCTGAGCGGAAGAACAGAACGATCGTGGGTGCTGCACGGGCGATGTTGCATGATCAGGGCCTACCCCTTCACTTGTGGGCTGAGGCATGCAATACAGCAGTGTATGTGCAGAACCGTTGTCCTCACAAGGTTCTTAGCATGAGTACACCAGAGGAGGCTTATTCTGGCAAGAGGCCTGATATTTCCCATTTGCGGATTTTCGGATCTCCTGTCTACATGCATGTGACGAAGGATGCAAGAAGGAAGCTGGATCCAACTGCTGAAGTTGGAATATTTGTGAGGTACACTGATACACCTCACAACTATCGGGTGTATGTGCCAGACAGTCGCAAGACTGTTGTGCGACGGGATATAAAATTCCAGGAGGAGAAAGCCATGCAGTGTTCGCTTGAGAGGGAGCTACACTTGCATGCAGATGAGGAGCTGTTAGTTCCTAAGGAGGAGCTTCGGGATGTGGATCAGCCACAAGAGGAGGTTCAGGAGGTGGAAGAAACCACCCAGGCAGCGCCAACCATCAGAGGGCGCATGCGCACTACAGAAGCTGAGCGACTGGCTCGAGATGCAGAGAAGGTTGTAGGACCACCTACAGCACGGCGCAGACAGAGACAGTCACCGGATCGGTACACTGGATACATGGCTCTTATGAGTCAATGTGTTGTGACAGAGCCATCCTCTTTTGAGGAAGCTGTGGAGGAACCCGCATGGGTTGATGCCATGATCGAAGAATATGATTCGATCATCAGGAACAGTGCATGGGAGATTGTCCCAAGACCGGTTGGGAAATCGGTTGTAGGTTCGCGATGGATCTACAAGGTGAAGCAGGCGGCTGACGGGAGTGTGGAGAAGTACAAGGCGAGATTTGTCGCCCGTGGCTTCTCACAGATCGAGGGGATTGACTATGAGGAGACTTTTGCACCTGTCGCAAGGTACTCTTCCATACGGACGATCCTTGCTCTCTCGGCGCAGATGGGGTGGCACATTCATCAGATGGATGTGAAGACTGCGTTCCTCAATGGAGTTATTGAGGAGGAGGTGTACATAGAGCAGCCTGAAGGTTTTGAGATCTTCAGCAGTGAGTCGCATGTGTGCCGACTCAAGAGAGCAATGTACGGGCTGAAGCAAGCACCTCGTGCTTGGTACACTCGCATAGACAGCTATTTCACCGGGCTTGGATTCTCCAAGAGTGAGGCGGATCCTAACCTGTACCAGATTGTGGTGGAGGGGAAGCTGTTGATCATTGTACTGTATGTAGATGATCTGATTTTGACGGGTGATGAGCGATTGATACTTTCATGCAAGGAGGATCTTGCACGAGAGTTTGAGATGAAGGACTTGGGCATCCTTCATTATTTCCTGGGATTGGAGATTTGGCAGCGCAGTGGAGGACTGTTTGTTTCTCAGGGCAAGTATGCCCGGGAGATTCCGGAGAGGTTCAACATGCAAGGCTGCAAGCCTGTTGATACCCCTCTTCCTGGAGGATGGAGGAAGGGAGATGCTACTTCGGAGGAGGTAGTGGATGCCACTGTCTATCGACAGTTGGTGGGGTCGTTGATGTATCTGTTCAATACTCGACCCGATATATGCTATGCAGTTAACCAGCTTTCGCAAGCTATGGTTAAGCCTACCAAGCTCTTTTGGAAGGCGGGCAAGCATGTATTGCGCTATATCAGAGGCACATCGGGATATGGTCTATGGTACAGACAAGAGGATGGAGTGAAGCTTTCTGGCTTCACTGATGCAGATTGGGCAGGGAGCCCAACAGACCGGAAGAGCACTTCTGGAGGAGTTTTCAGCATTGGGTCGACAGCAGTTTCCTGGTACAGCAGGAAGCAGAGATCCGTGGCACTCGGTTCAGCAGAGGCCGAGTACATGGCAGCAAGCTTGGCTGCATGTGAGGCTATTTGGATGAGGAAGATCCTCGCAGGTTTGTTCAGGTTGCATTTGGAGCCTACGGTGATCTACTGTGATAACCAGAGCTGCATCAAGCTCTCGGCTAATCCAGTTTTTCATGATAGGTCCAAACATATCGACATCAGGTACCATCACATCAGAGATTGTGTTCAGCGGAGGATCATGATGCTTTCATATGTTGCCACGGAGGATCAGGATGCCGACATCCTGACGAAGGCGCTCACCAGGAGCAAGTTCGAATTCCACAGAGGCGGGATAGGGGTTGCAGATAATCCATATCTTGCTGAGAGGGAGTGTTGAGAATGCAGCAAGATGATGGAGCTTAGTGAAATGAAGTCGCCTTCACTAAGTGGGCCCGCAGGCAAATTCTGGCGCAAAGTCTATTTTTAGACTATGTCTGTTTTTAGACATACGGAGCATAATTTGGGAATTCTACTTGGAGATTCTTGGAGTATGCGACATGTCGGTAAAAATAGATGAGACCCTAATTTTTAGGACCCAGGCTATTTTTAGACTGATCTCCTAAAAATATGGAAGTCAAATATTATTTACCCTTAATAATATTCTGACTATAAACAGCAGTTTACTCTCTTGGCGCACTTCAGTTTGAGTCATGGAGGTGACTCATGCAACTGACACAAGGAATCACGTGGTTCCTAGGGTTTGATAGCATCTTGCATGGTTGGCTTCAGTTAGACTTCAGTGGCAGGAGTTTTGGAGGAGTTAACGGGACAAGTAGTGGAGTTGTGTTCTGTTTGTTTTAGTTGAACTAGTTGGGATTAGTTAACTAACTAATCAGCTAGATATGAGTGGAGTAAATTAAATAATATTTAATTTACTAAATATTAACTCATTAGTCAACTCAAGAACACTTCAGTTCACTACAGTGCATGATCAGTTCAGTGGAGACCAGTGGAAGAGGTAGATGAAAAGGTGAGTAAAGCTATCAGTTGGAGGATCAGTTTTGCATGGGATTTGCATTACACTTGGAGGAATTTTCCATGACAATTGCGCAGTCAAGCCAAGGGGATTCGAACCTTGGATCTCTACATAACCAGGCCATGATTGCGCAATAGAGGCAAGGCAATTGGCAGGGAGTTTTGAACCAGTGACTTGTTCAAAACTAAGCTAGATTGTGTGTGACTTTATGAGAAAGTACTGAGTACTTGTGAGGAGTATTGTACTTGTTTTGTTACATGATTTCTCCATTATAATATACACAATAGCTACGGGGTTTTTAGCTATAGGCTTTCCCCATACATACTGAGTTAATGTGTGATTGATTTGATGTGAGATTGCTTCTATTATTTCCGCATGTGACAATTAATTGTAGAAGAAGGTTATGTGTTATGCATGCAATTCGAAATTGATGTATGATTGGGTTAATCTTCATTGAATAAGTGATTTATTCAGCTAATTTCTACACCAATCGCCTCAGTAAACGATGCAGGCGACTAGGCACCCCCACAGTGTGCCTCTGATAATCCAATGGGACGTCTACTAGCCGAGCATAATCTAGGATCCCCCACGTGATACCCTCCAAGTTCTGCACTAGCTCGCTCCCCTCGCCACCCTCGCCTTCAGGGTCATATGCAAGAGGATTCCTCCGTGCGATGGGTGACATCCTGGTGGGCTTCTTTGGGCCAACATCTGCACACACATAGAATGGTTTGTTAGAACATGAATGTATATCCAAAAAAATTATAAAATACATAAAATCAAAAAGATTCTTACCCAGCTCCTCGTCCCAGTCTTCTCCCTCCGGGAGTGGAATATCTGGGTCTCCCGTGAAGTCGGTACCAGCATAGGGCCAGTCCTTCACGACAATCAGCTGTCGTCGTAGCCATAAAAAAAACTCGGGCCTCCAGGACATCTGTTGGCCCCCTCTTAATTTGGGCATGAGTGCTACCCATCGAGCCATCCTTGGCTCTCTCAAAGGTGGCTCGGTGACTATCGCCCCCTGGCCCTAGAATATTGGTAGTCATTCAAGGATGAACGATACCAAGATAGATCCGTATCCAAACTCCATCAGTTTGGACTTCTTTCACTCCTTCAACTGCCGTTTGATGTTCATTGTTACGGCAGTGGCCCAATCAAACAGTGTCGGGTTCATGCATTCAGATGCTAAGAGGAGCTGCGTTTTTGTGGCCTCATGCGGTGCCTGCAACCCCGCGGCCCGCGTAATGGTATGGAGCACTACTCTGAGTACTAGATCAGGAACCGTGTGGATATCGACTTTCCCACTACCCGATCCGGTTCGTGCCCCTAGGCACACTCTTTCCATCACCATTGCCATTTTCTCACCAGATGGCCTAGTACCTGTCAAAATTGGAACTAGACCTCTGCGAGACAATCCAGTTATAAAATAAACATCTGATACTTCGAGTTCCAACACTTGGTCTCGAAGCTTAAACTTCTCCTCGTCTTCGTCCCAAATGCTGATCAAATATTGTAGTAATTTAGGTTGTGCCCTCAAGCATGGTGTTAGGAAGAACTTCTTCAAGCCCCAATCGCGGAGAGCATTCATGCATGCTTCATTCTCCATGGCAATTTCATCCTCTTCACTATGTTCCCTTTCCTTCCACTCAATCACCATTGTGACTGTGTACCTGCACCCAAATATTCATGAACACATTATTAGATCTCTGCAACACTCAGAAATTTAGCTAATTGGTTCACATTTTGTTAAATTTAAGCGAAAATTTAGGTTGCGCCATTGGCACGGCTGTTTTGCTGACAGTCGCGCCAACTAGCGCGACCCCTTTGCAAAAAGGAGCCAATTGGCGCGGGTCCATGCCCGATACCTGCGCCAATTGGTCGAGCCCTATAATTGCAAAGGTTCCCTCAGGGATCCAATAACACAATTGAATTCTATAAAAAATAGATTAAAACAAAGCTAAGGGGAATGCCTCTTACCTGAAGAAAAATAGGACTGAAACGATGTACTGGATTGTCCACAATCGTCGCTACAAGTTCGCACAGGAAAAACTCACTATTTCTCTCCATAAGAGGTAAAAAGTAAAAGTAAATATGTTTTACTATTTCTGGCATATTTATAACTTTTCAAAGTTAAATTAGGTTTTGAAATTCATTTTTCCAATATTTTATTATATTTTGTTGAAAAATGGGTTTTACGCTTGCTTTCTTGTGCAGCAAAAGGTTTTCACGCAACTTGAATGACGATATGAGTTGTATTTTATACTTTTTCGGACTCGGTAAAAACACGAAAAAGTCACTAGTGGAGTCATCGTTCAGCTCTTTTCTGAATCTCTAAATATGAAAAGATTGTCGTGTCACTTATCATTTTGATCTCATTAAATTGGCTGCGAAATGACATCTACCTATTATACGTTTACCCATTTTTCGGGCTGGGATAGATTATTTACGAAACAGTAATATCGTAGCCTATCACGACTAGGAGGCTTTCTCAGACACAGTTTTCTACCTTTTCGGATTTGAGGAACTATTTATGAAAAGGAACCGTTGGAGTTTAATTTTTTTCTATCTTTTCAAACTCTCTAAACATGAAAAGACGTCGATTTCTTCCTTTGTCAGACTCGTTAAACCCTGATGACATCGGATTCCGTCATAATGACGATAATCGAGTTTCTCCTTCCTAGGGCTCGTTAAATGTACTAGGTTGGATTTGTCCGAAGGACGAACTTATATTGCAAGCATATGATATCCCCTTCAAGCTTGTTTTCAAAAATAAATGGGGTACTCGCCAGAAATGGTGGGGAAAAATGAAACCAGTATCATCGTCATGTCGGCAGTATGTCGCTCTTGAACATGGCACTTGTCTGCATTCGTGTCAGGTTGGGGACATCTCATCTCATTTTCTGCTTTCCTCTGTGGGTTTGGATTATCCTTTTTGACCACTCATCTGCTCTTTTCCTCGTCATCATGACCACAGATATTTTGATGTCAGATACTGCCAAATCCAGTGTCGTGCCACCGATATGTTCAAGAGAAGTTGACCTCTGCAATTTCAACCCTCCTCTGATTCTCTACTGATCATGATTCACAAAAATTATGTTCCTCTGTCTCGTGTCGATGATGTGGGAAACACTATGGCCCACCTTCGATCAAGGTCACTTCCTGTCGACTTCAGCTCATTACCTAGGAAGTTGATCTAGAGACTCCTTTTTGGTACCTTGGAGCCTTCATGCTTCAATGGCAGGTTATTTGCATTTGACGTGGGGTTTTTATCATTGGCCTCCGATCGGATGATTCTATGGGTGTTCAACGCCAGCTCACTATTCACATTCCGTGGATTGTACCTATAGTACCTTGAGGGCCATTGTCATTATTGGTGGTACCTCTCGCATCTGTTAACGGCTTTCGTCATTGGCTGGTAATCAGACGATGTTCTTGCATGTTCGACTCCAGCTCCCTTATTCACATGCTTGGACTTTTACTATGTTCAGGTCGACATGGAGCGCATGACCCCGAGTTTTGTCTGATGGAATCCAGGTTGCGGATTTTGTGGATTATCATGATTGGTTACATGAATCATTGATTGGATGGCTGCGACCATACCTGAGTCTACTTATTAATCCTTTCTGGATGGTTGCATCCATGCCTTGGATCTTGATTATTGTATACTCTATTATGGATGGCTACGCCCATACCACATATCATGTATTTTAGATATCAGTTGTACTTGTCTACGCAGGTTTTCCAATGGCAGTGTTTTCAATTGGGCATGTTCTCCTAAAGCATTTCACCCCTCTTTCTCTCTCGAGCCTCATGATTTAGGGGGCATCTGTTACAAAGTAATTTTTCACAGTCCCTGCAATCCCCCGTCTTGCACATTGGAGGGCCTTTTCCATGACCTGTGAGCAGTGACATGACCTGAAATCACTTTCATGGCATCCCCCTTGACAAGGAAATTAATTCCTCTAAAGACAGTTCCTGTGAAAAACCCTAAAAATAGACCTTTTGGCCTTAGCGTGACCAGCCAGTTCAGCTGTCGCGCCAATGCAGGAAATCAACCAAAGAGGGTGCACCAACTGGCGCTCTATGCTAGTGTATTACTCGCACCAAGCTTAATAAGGATTGTTTTTTAAAAATAAATGGCAGAAGTTTGATTCCAACCAACTCCTAAACGAGTCTTTAAAATGAGTTGGGAGGTTTGGCTCTGGATCTCCATGTAGGGGATTTGGTTTCCCAACTATCATGGAAGCTTCCTTGAGGAGAGGGCCAATCGCACCATTGTAGGGATCCCAACTCCCCTTCCACCATCTATATAAGCTTTCCATTTTCCCTTAGCAAGCTAGTAATTAGAGAACTAAGAGTTGAATCAATAGCAAGAAGACTATCACCAGACATCCTCTGAGAGCTAAGCCGAAGAGAGAGAGCTTTGTCCCATTCCCGACGAGCTTCATTGAGAAGTGCTCCGCTGTCGACCCACCGAAGGAAGATCCAGTGTCAGAGCTCAAGTTGTATCTTTTTTTCATTGTTATTAATAATAAGCGACTTTGATTATGGTTTCACTCGTGTATCTTTATTTTTGATGCGATGAGTTACATCTTCTCTGACTGATGTTTAGTTACAAGTTTTAGATTCTATGTTGTGTATCATTGTGTTTCTTCGCATGTGTGCAGGTGTTCGGACGCGCTTAGTGAAAGGATTGTGATCTGCCAAAGCGAAGGACGGGAAGTGTCATCCTTCTTCGACGACCATCGCGTAGGACCTAAGGTAAGAAACTTGTCATTTCTTGTCATTTTGTAACTAGAGACCTATGTCTTAGCGTGACTCGATTGTTGCTAAACCCGATCTGGGCTAGTATGGATCGCCTCTGTCCACAGAGGGGATTTACCTCTCCAACAACCTTATTTCTCCAATTAGTTAAATGCCCTTTCCCATAACCTTACATTCAACAATCTGGAAAATAAATATTTTCTGAAAACACAAATTCTGGAAAATTTTCACAGTGCTAGAAATTGCAGAAATAAAAATCAACATACTAAAACAGCCACATAAAATATTTTAACACAGTGATTTTTGGTCAACATGAGCCTGGAAAAACCCCCTACAACTCTTGGGGAAAACCAGGTCAAAAGCTTCTCTTTATTTTTTGAATATTTCTTTTACAGTGATGCAGAAATTTACACAACAACAAAAAATTACAGCAACTTCGAAACAAAACTTATCTCGAAAACCGTGCCAAACTCCACCTCGGTTTCTGTGCCCACAAAACAGAAAAATTATAGCAGAAATTAAAACCTTCAAAACTGTACAAACAGCCTCGAAAACAATGCCGGAATGGCTGTACAACCTCCCTTGAAATCTGCAGTTTTCTCTCCTCTAAATTCGTGCCCACTTACCTCGAACTTCGTGCTCAGCCCTGCTATACGGATTTGCTGAAAGTTAGTGCTACTGCCCTCCTTCTTCTCACTGCTCAAAAAATTCTCTTCATCTTTCTCCTTCTCCTTCTCTCAATTTTCTCATGAAATAATTAATGAATGAATGACATTTTTCTCCTTTTTTCCTCCTTTAATAGAACTCTAAGTGACTTTTGGGTTATCCCCAAATCCAATGGCTGAAATAGTTTTAGATCTAGGGCTGAGATTAAATGCTCTTTTAAATCTCACTTTCTATTTTTTAATTCACCCCACTTTAATAAAGACCCACTTAGTCATTTATTTCCAAAATCACTTTTCCTTTCTAATTTTACATTAACTTTATTAAAGTCACTTTAAGATTAGACTTTAGTAACTTTATCATTTAAAGTCACGTTTAAAATAGATTTTACTTTATAAATTTATAAAGTCACTTTAGGAGAAAAATTAAATTCTTTTGGACACTTTTCCCTAGGCCAAAGATCAAAGCCTTAGGGAACCACCTGTCCTCCGGTAACCAAATTTCAACACTCCCTCTTACCGAGGAAGGTGTTCCTCACCACACCCATCTTATCTCTGAAGTAGATATGCTTGCCCCATGGTAAGGATTTGGTAATAATATCTACAACCTGCTCATCAGTGGGAATATATTCTAGCTTCACAGCTCCCTTCTGCACATAGTCTCTGATGAAGTGATATCTGATGCCGATATTCTTTGACCGATCATGAAATACTAGATTCTCCGTGAGTTTAATGCAACTCTGATTATCACAGTAAATCACTGAAGGTCTCAACAGCTGACCAAATAAGCTAAACAACATCTTGCGAAGCCAGATGGCCTCACAACTAGCTAGACTAGCTGCCATATAATCTACTTCCACTAAACTCATTGCTACTGACTGTTGCTTCCAGCTGAACCAAGACACCACTGCCGAACCCAACTCAAAACATCACCCTGAAGTGCTCTTCCTATCAGAAGCACAACTTGCCCAATCAGAATCAGTATAACCTGCCAATCTCACACCATCCCCCTGCCTATAATCCAGACCATAATCCACTATCTCCTGCAAGTACCACAAAATGTGTTTTGCAGCCACCCAATGAACCTTCCTAGGCTCACACATAAACTAACTCATCGTGTTGACTGCAAAACATATATCTGGTCTGGTGTTGACCAAATACATCACGGAACTAATCAATTGTTTGTACAATGTGGGATCCAACAACTCGAAATCCGAAGCATGAAGCTTCTTCCAGTTGGTGATCATCAGTGTCGACATGGGTCTACAATCCTCCATGTGGAATCTGCCAAGGATGTCCATAATATACTTCCCTTGCCCCAGGAAGAAATGCCCCTCCTCCTGCCACGCCTCCACCCAAAAAGTAATGCATCAAGCCGATGTCCTTCATCTCAAACTCCACCGCAAGATCTCTCTTGTAGTGCTCTATGAGTCTCTCTGCACCCGTAATGACCAAGTCATACACATACAACACCAGAATGAGAGGCTCCTCACCTATCACAATGAAGTATAAGTTCGGATCTGCCTCACTCTTTGTGAAACCCATCTCCTGCAAGTATGTATCTATCCTGGACTACCAAGCTCTGGGAGCTTGCTTTAGGCCATAAAGGGCCTTCTTCAGTCTGCACACATGGGACTCCTTCCCATGCACCTCAAAGCCCTGTGGTTGCTCAATGTACACCTCCTCCTAAACATCATTCTTCATGATAGAAGAAAACTCCTCCAGCATGGCCTCTCTCCAGACTTGCTGGCTAGCTGCCTCCTCATAGCTAGAAGGCTCAAAGTTAAGGATGTTGGCAATCATTGCCATATAGCTACAAAACCTCTCAGGTGATCTGCTCTCTTTGACCGGCCTCTTAGGCCCAGCAACAGATGTGGCCTCTCTTAAGGTATCCTGAAGCCACTTGGGCTTCCTCTTCCCTAAGCACACTTCTCCCACTGGAGAATGAAACTCCTCCTCCTCATCAGAAGTCTGAACTCCTGACTGTCTATATGTTGTCCTCCTGCTTGAAATTGAACCTGTAGATGCTGAAGTACCATGTAAACTGTCCATTAGTGGACTCCCTAGTGGACTACTCTGTGGACTGCTTTGCATGCTGCCCGAAGCACCATCCCTCTGACTCTGCGAGCCACTGCTCACTGACGGTCCAGACATCATCATATATGTGCCTCCGGATCCTTCTAATCCCTGCCCACTGGATCGCTGTGACTGACTCAGCTGCTCCTGAGGGTCTGGTTGATCCAGATACTCTAACTCCTGTGACCTCCTGAAGGCCCTCTCCTCCTCGAACTTCACATCCCGCGTGACAACAACTCTCATCTATGCTGGAATATAAATCCTAAAGGCCTTCGAGGTCTCACTGTAGCCCACAAAGACAACCTTCGCTGCGGTGGGCTCTAGTTTGGTCCTCTTCTCCTTGGGTACATAGGAGTATGCAATACACCCAAAGATACGAAGATGACCAATATCAGGCTTCTTCCCATAAAAAGCATCCTCTGGATTCATATGCCCCAAGGCATGATGCAGACTCCTGTTCTGCAAATAAACAGTAGTGTTGCAGGCCTCTTCCCACAAAAACAATGGCAACTCCTGATCATGTAACATGGCTTTGGCAGCCCCTCCGATGGATCTGTTCTTCCTCTTCGCAACCCCATTCTGTTGGGGGTTGTAAGGAACTCCCTCCTAATGCCTACCTCTGCACAATAGTCAACAAACTCTCCAAGGGTGTACTCTCCTCCATTGTCCGACCTCAAGGACTTGATCTTCCGACCTGTCTGTGTCTCCACAAGAGCTCTAAACTCCTGAAACCACTTGAAGACCTCACTCTTGGTCTTCAAGAAATAAATCTAGGTCTTCTTGGAGTGATCATCAATGAATAACACATAATACTTATATCCACTCAAGGAAACATGAGACATCCGACGACTCACATCAGAATGAATCAAATCAAGTATCCCAGTCGCTCTGTTGTCACTACTGGGAAAATGGGATTTGGAAAACTTGCCCATCACACATCCTCTGCAAGTATCAAAGTGATCAGTACTAAAATCTAGCACACCTCTAGTGATCTCCAGTAATGTCCTCAAGGCTCCATGATACATGTGCCCCATCCTACGGTGCCAAATCTCACAGAGCTTAGAACTACTAGCTCTACTGTTGGTGCTACTGCTCAATTCCATAAGGGGTTGAAATGCAAACTTCTACACCTTTGCCTGTCGTACACCTATCACTCTAGCTAACTCAGTTGGAGTACCCCTAGGATATATTAGCACCTGTCCTCTCCTGAACAATACCTTATATCCTTTGTCCTCCAAAGTTGAGATGGATATGAGGTTCTTCCTCATCCCTGCCACATATAAAACATCTGACACCTTCAAGGGTGGTTTGGGTTCCCTATCAAATGTCAGTGTCCCCACACTAATTGCTCTAACAACACTGTCATCACCAAGTACTACCTCTATATCAGTGCCACTCTCTGAAATCTCTGAGAAGTACTCACAAACTCCTGTCATATGATGTGAAGCCACACTGTCCACATACCAGATACCCGAAGATGCTCCGTTAGTTGAGGGAAATGCATGCTCCCTCTGAACCTCCGTGGTAGGTTTTCCTGCACTAGTGGAATCACAAGCACTGAACCAAAACTCTCGGTCAAATCTATCTAAAAATTCCTCAATCTCTGCTGATGCTACCATGGTATGGTTCTTCCCCTTCTTCTTCTTCTTCGGACACACAACTACATAGTGTCCCATCTTCTGACAACTCCAACACTTCACTTTGGAGTAGTCCTTCTGTGTGTTACCCTGTTTACCTTTACCTTTTCCTTTGCCCCCACCACTGCTTGTGGAAGATTGCTTCTTTCCCTTGCCTTTCTTGCCTCCTGTCAACAGTGCTACATCCTCATCATGCTCAACTGGCTTGGCTACGCCAAGCTGACCCTTCCTGATTTTTGTCTAAATGCAATCATCCTAAAACCTCTCCCATGTGGGAAGGGTCTCACGTGCACAAACCCCATCATAAAAGTTCAGCCATGAACTGGGGAGGCCATTCACTGCAATCTGCACCAACTCAATGGATGGAATGACCTCTCCAACTGCTGTCAACTCATCTATCACATTAGTAATCTTTGTGAGATATCCAGTTGCACTATCAGTCTTACCCATCTTAATGGTCTTCAGCTTCTCCCTTAGGACCATTTCCCTGTTCTCATTGGTACTGTGGTAGAGATTGGTCAAGGAATACCACATCTCATGAGCATTTCTCTTTCCTCTCACATGAGGAATGCAAAGGTCTTTGATTCCATTTAGAATATATCTCTTACCCTTGTTATTATTTTTATTATACGCTTCCAACTAAACAGCATCAGTAGGCACAACAACAGGGTGTTGTGCGGTATGCACCATGACATCCCAGACTTCTTCCTCCTCAAAGATACTCTGCATTCTCTCCTTCCACACACTGTAGTTACTATGCCCATCCAACCTATCCTCCACGCTCAATCCCAACGACATCCTTGCTATCCTAAAAAATTAAAAATGACACTGTTGTAGTAAAGATAAAATTTCTCTGTGTGAAAAAACAGCTTGCTGAAATTTTCTGAGTGAAAAATCAGCAACCTGTAATTTTTCTCTTTGTTGTCCCAAACTGCACTTTCAACACCAAAGCTCTAATATCATGTAGAAATTTCTGTTTTCCCACCCCAGTTTTCAGTTTCACCTTATTTCTCCAATTATTTAAATTCCCTTTCTCATAATCTTACATTCAACAAGCTAGAAAATAAATATTTTCTGAAAACACAAATTCTGGAAAATTTTCACAGTGCTAGAAATTGCAGAAATAAAAATCAGCAGACTAAAATAGCCACATAAAACATTTTAACACAGTGATTTTTGGTCAACATGACCCTGGAAAAACCCCCTACAACTCTTGGGGAAAACCAATTCAAAAGCTTCTCTTTATTTTTTGAATATTGCCTTTACAGTGATGCAGAAATTTACACAGCAAAAAAATTTCAGCAACTTCGAAACATAACTTATCTCGAAAACCGTGAGAAACTCTACCTCGGTTTCCATGCCCACAAAATAGAAAAATTACAGCAGAAATTACAGCCTTCAAAACTGTATGAGTAACCTCGAAAACAGTGCCAAAATGGTTGTACGGCCTCCCTCGAAATCTGTAGTTTTCTCTCCTCGAAATTCGTGCCCACTTGCCTCGAACTTCATGCTCAGCCCTACTGTATGGATTTGCTGAAAGTTAGTGCTGCTGCCCTCCTTCTTCTCACTGCTTAGAAAATTCTCTTCATCTTTCTCCTTCTCCTTCTCTCAATCCGCTCATGAAAGAATTAATGAATGAATGACCTTTTCTCTCCTTTTCCTCCTTTAATAGAACTCTAAGTGACTTTTGGGTTATCCCCAAATCCAATGGCTGAAATAGCTTTAAATCTAGGGCTGAGATTAAATACTCTTTTAAATCTCACTTTCTATTTTTTAATTCACCCCACTTTAATAAAGACCCACTTAGTCATTTATTTTCAAAGTCACTTTTCCTTTCTAATTTTACATTAACTTTATTAAAGTCACTTTAAAATTAGACTTTAGTAACTTTATCAATTAAAGTCACTTTTAAATTAGATTTTACTTTATAACTTTATAAAGTCACTTTAGGAGAAAAATTAAATTCTTTTGGACACTTTTCCCTAGGCCAAAGATCAAAGCCTTAGGGAGCCACCTATCCTCCGGTAACCAAATTTCAACACCTTTTGCTACCAACCGAGCTTTGTATTTCTCCACCTTTCCTTATACATTCATCTTCTTCTTAAACACCCATTTTCTCCCGATGGGCTTCCTTCCAGCCAAAAACTCCACTAGATCCCATGCCTCATTTTTATGCAAGGATGCCATTTCATCAACCATGGCCTCCTTCCAAAGTTTTCCATCCTTTGAATCTACTACCTCCCTGATGATTCTAGGATCATCATCAGTTATAGTTAAAGAAAAATTTGAACAGAAAGCAGATGGACTATACCTTTCTGGTTGTCTTCTTTCCCAAACTAATCTTCTCACAACTGCAGTTTGTGGCTCTTCCTCTTCTGAGTCTTCTTCTGTTGTAGAGTCTGGCTCATTCTCCTTTAGCTCAAACTCTATCTTCTCAGGTTCCTTTGGTAGGACTTCATGTTTAACAACATCTTTCAGCTCCCTAAACACCACACCTTGGTTGTACACAACCTTCCTTGTTTCCGGGTTCCAAAGCTTGTAACCCTTTAAACCATCCTTATACCCAATAAATATGCACCTTTTATATTTATTATCCAACTTGTTTCTTTTCTCCTTTGGAACATGTACATATGCATCACATCCAAATACCCTCAAATTTGAAAGACATGGTTTCTTACCAGTCCATACCTCATGTGGAGTCTTATCCTCCAACACTGATGAAGGTGATATGCTAACGAAGTAACATGCAATCTCCACTGCCTCTGCCCAGAATTCTTGTCCTAACCCAGTACCACTAAGCATGCTTCTTGCTTTTTCCATTAGCGTTCTATTCATTCTTTCTGCAACTCCGTTTTACTGAGGTGTGTATGGAGTAGTCTTTTTTCGTGCTATACCACACTTCTTACAGAAATTTTCAAATTCCTTCTTTCAGAACTCCCCACCATTATCTGACCTCAGCACCTTTATCTTCTTCTCTGTCTCGTTTTCCACTAGAACCTTAAATTCTTTAAATCTGTCAAAGAATTCAGATTTATTCCTCAAGAAATATATCCATGTATTCCTTGAGAAGTCACCTATGAATGAAACATAGTACACAGAATTACCCAGTGATGGAACTGACACAAGTCCAAACACATCACTATGCACAAGCTCTAATATCTTGTTCGCCCTCTTAGCACCAGAAGGAAAACTCACCCGATTTTTCTTCCCATATACACAATGTTCACAGAAATCGAAATGCAGAGAGATATTAGACATACCTTATACGATACCATTTCCATGCAATATCTGAAGGCCCTTCTCTCCAATACGTCCAAGCCTTTGATTCCATAGCATGGTATTTTCTCCAGAGACCGCTAGGCTTTCCACTTCACTTTCGGAAACTGCAGAACTATTGCACCCATCAATAACAGAGTTGCCCTGAAGCTTGTACAGAGTTCAAATCTGAACTCCCCACATTAATACCAGTGCTCCCTGAAACATCTTACATGTATATTTCTCGAACATTGTTTTTACACCTGCATCATCCATCTTGCTTACAGAAATCAGATTTCTCGCTAATGCAGGAATGTGCAAAACACCATGAAGTGTTCTAATCCTTCCACCTTGTAGCTTCAGCTTGAATTTTCCACGTCTGACGATTTTGGCCTTCCTATCATCACCTAACAATACATCACCGCCATCATATTTCTCATACTCGCATAACCACTCCCTATGGGGAGTGAAGTGAAAGGATGAACCCAAGTCGATCAACCATGACTCATGATCTACATGTGTACTTGAAGAAGAAGCCAAATACACATCCCCACCTTCATCTGCGGTGGTTTTTGCCTCTGCAGAAGGAGCATCATCAGATCTCTTTCCTTTCTCAGGAGCTTTAGATCTATAGTCCTTTTTTTAGTGCCCTTCCTTTCTGCATTTCCAGCACACCTTTACAAACTTTCCAGGAGATTTATATCTCCCTCTACATTTAAATCTCCCACTCAAAACCTTATTCTTGTTTCTGTTCTAGGACCTTCCTCATACAGATAAGGCATCTCCATTCTGACCCTCCATATTTCTCCATCTCATTTCCTCCCACAACAAGGCTGAGACAATGTCATCAAAATTCAAGGTAGTTGTATTGCTACCTATTGCAATAACCAAAATGTCCCACAAGTATGGTAAAGAACACAACAAACTAATGCACTTATCTTCATCTAATATTTTAATATCAACAGATGAAAACTAACTTACCACAGAATTGAAGGCGTTCATATGCTCTGTAACCGAGTCTCCATCCTTCATCCTCAGGTTATACAACTTTTTCCGCAGGAAAAATTTATTCACCAGAGACTTAGATTGGTACAAAGTCTCAAGTTTGTCCCACAAATTATTCTCCATAACTTCCCCAGATACATTCAACAAAACCAAATCTGAGACACACAACCATATTGTGCTCTTCGCCTTCTGATCTAACTTTTTCCAGTCTTCATCTGACATTTATGTTGGTTTAGTACCTAGATCTACCGTGATCCACTGGTCTTTATCCACCAGCAAATCCTCCATCTTGAGCTTCCACAACTCAAAAATCTGACCATTAAATTTCTCAATCTCTATCTTTCCACTGCTCACCATATTCTTTCACCGCAAGAATCGATCCTGCAGATCTCCCACTGAATAGGGTCTACCACAAGCCTGAGAAAAAACCCCTCAACAGCAAAGGCATCCTCTTTAAGCCAAAACAACTCTAATACCAAATTTATTTTTTAACCATGTACAGAAATTATCTGCAAACGAATCTCAAAAATAGAAAATAAACAATAGTGAGAGCATAAAACATAAAACAGATATACACAGATATTTTCCCCTGGATCCCAAATCGGAATGACCAGTTTGATTTTTCATTATATTCCTTTTAGTATTACAACACATATATATACATGTCAAAGCATACATAAACCCCAATCCATTAACCCTGGATTATAACATAACCGTAGTTCCCTTGACTGTATCTACAAAATACCAGGGGCCAAAATCCATCATGCCCCAAAACCATTTGCAAACCCATGCACAAAACCGTGGGTGGGTCTGCCCACCAAAAAATAGGGTCCAAAAAAAAAATTTCTCGGGGTGCTGCCACCCCCCTGCTGTGCCCGACGCAACGTACAAGGGGGGCTATCATCCCCCCGTGCATGACTAGTCATGGAAAGAATATAACACATACCCAACAAGAGGGAGATCTAAATCTCCAGGAAAAGTTGTAAAGTTATGCTTGAAATGTGAAAAATAAGGGCACTACAAAAAGGACTGTAGATCTAAATCTCCTAAGAAATTAAATGGATCTGATGATGCTCCTTCTGCAAAGGAAAAAACCACCTTTGATGAAGGTGAGTATTTTTATTTGGATATTCTTCAATTACACATGTAGATCATGAGGCATTTTTGATTAACTCAGGTGCATCCTTTCACTTCACTCACCATAGGGAGTGTTTCTTCGAGTATGGGAAATATGATGGTGGTGATGTCTAAACAATAAATGAAAGGAATGCCATAATCATCAGACATGTAAAATTCAAGCTTAAGTTGCAAGCTGGAAGGATTATAACACTTCATGGTGTTCTACATATTCCTGCATTGGTCAAAAATTTGATTTCGTAAGCAAGATGGATGATGAAGGTGTAAAAATAGTGTTTGAGAAAGACACCTGCAAGACGATTCGGGGAGAACTCGTATTGATGCGAGGAGTTCATATTCGAACTCTATAAAATATTTTTGGTAGCATTTTTTTTTATGGGTGAGCAGTTTTGTGGTTTCTGAAAGTGGAGCAGAACATCTAGTGGTCTATGGAGAAAATACCATGGTATGGCATCAAAGGCTTGGACATATTGGAGAAAAGGACCTTCAAATACTACATGGAAATGATATTGTAGAATATATTTCTAATTTATCTCTGACTTTCAATTTCTATGAACATTGTGTAAATGGGAAGCATAATCTGGTGAGTTTCCCTTCAGGTGTTGAGAGGGAAAAAGGGATATTAGAGATTGTGCACAGTGATGTGTTTGGACTTGTTTCGGTTATATCTCTAGGTAAATATTTGTACTATGTATCATTTAAAAATTAATTCTCGATGAATACATGGATACATTTCCTCGGGAATAAATTTTATTTCTTTGATACATTTAAAGAATTTAAGGCTTTAGTGGAAAATCAAACAGAAAATAAGATCAAATTGTTGAGGAAAGATAAGGGTGGAGAGTTCTGCAAGAAGGAATTTGAAGAGATTTGTAAGAAGTGTGGTATGGCATGAAAAAATACTACTCCATACACACCTCATCAAAAAGGAGTTTCAGAAATAATGAACAGGGCGTTGATGGAAAATGTAAGAAGCATGCTCAGTGGTGTCAGGTTAGGACAAGAATTCTGGGCAGAGGAAGTGGATATTACATGTTACCTGATTAACATATCACCTTCATAATCGTTGGAGGATAAGACTCCACATGAGGTATGGATTGATAAGAAACCCTCTCTCACACATCTCAGGGTATTTGGTTGTGATGCATATGTACATTTTCCAAAGGAGAACATAACCAAGCTTGATAATAAATCTAAAAATTGAATCTTTATTGGGTATAAGGATGGTTTAAAAGGTTATAAGATTTGGAACCCATAAATAAGGAAGGTTGTGTATAGTTTAGATGTGGTGTTTAGAGAGGTGAAACATGTTATTAAACATGAATTCCTACCAAAGGAGCCTAAAAGGTAGAGTTTGAGTTGAAGGAGGAAGAATCAGACTCTATAACATAATAAGAATCAGAAGAGGAAGAGACATACACTCCAGTTTTGAGAATATCAGTTCGAGAAAGAAGGAATCCAAAGAGTTATATTCCATATTATTTATGTTCATATTTTTATTTATAGATTACTGATGATGATCCCATAAATGTCAGGGAGGTAGTGGATTTGAAGGATGGAAAACTCTGGAAAGAGGCCATGGTTGATGAAATGGCATCTTTGGATAAAAATGAGGCTTGGGATCTGGTGGAGTTGTCAGCTAGAAGGAAACCAATTGGCAAAAAATGGGGTTTAAGAAGAAGATGAATGCAGAAGGCGAGGTAGATAAATAAAAAGCTCGGTTGGTAGAAAAAGGTTATTCCCAGGTGTTGGGAATTAATTTTGGTTATATTTTTTCTCCTGTTTCCAACTTAGCTTCTATTAGATTACTTTTATCTATTGTTGTTTCTTTTTATTTTGAGGTATAATAGATGGAAACATTTCTTCATGGGTATATGGAAGAAGAGATATACATGTGTTACACAGTAATTTGTCATCGTCCCTACAATCCCCCGTCTCGCACATTGGAGGACCTATTCTGTGACCTGTGAGCAGTGACATGACCTGAAACCACTTTCATGGCATCCCCCTTGACAAGGAAAACCATTCTCCTGAAGACAGTTTCCTGCAAAAAGCCCTAAAAATAGACCTTTTGGCCTTGGCGTGACCAGCCAGTTCAGCCCTCGTGCCAATGGGGGAAATCCACCAAAGAAGGTGCACCAACTGGCGCTCTGTCCCAGTGTATTACTCATGCCAAGATTAATAAGGATTGTTTTTTAAAAATAAATGGCATAATTTTGATTCCAACCAACTCCTGAACGAGTCTCTAAAATGAGTTGGGAGGTTTGGCTCCGGATCTCCATGTAGGGGAAGTGGTTTTTCACCTATCATGGAAGCTTCCTTGAGGATAGGGCCAATCCCACCATTGTAGGGATCCCAACTCCCCTTCCACCATCTATATAAGCTTGTCATTTTCCCTTTGCAAGCTAGCCTGAATAGAGCTGAATCAGTAGTAAGGAGATTATCGTTAGACAACTGAAGAGAGAGAGACTTGTCCCATTCCCGACGAGCTTTATCAAGATGTACTCCGTTTTCGACCCACCAAAGGAAGATCCAACGTCAAAGCTCAAGTTGTATCTTTCTTTGTTCTGATTAATAATAAATGACTTCGATTATGGTTCCATTCATATGTTCATGTCTTATGTTATGAATTGTATCTTCTCTGACTGATACATAGTTGCATGTATTAGGTTTTACGCTTGTGTGTTTGTTGTTTCTTCGTGTACGTGCAGGTGTTCGAATGTGCCTAGCGGGAGAATTGTGATCTGCCAAAGTGAGGGACAGAAGTGCCATCTTCTCTGCAAGCAACAACAACGTAGGAATTAAGGTAGGCCTCTTGTCACATCTTGGTCTTTTGTAACTAGGAACCTGCGTCTTAGCGTGACTCGATTGTTGCTAGACCCGATTTGGGCTAGTAGGGATCGCCTCTGTCCGTAGAGGGGATTTACCTCTCCAACAACATGAGGCAACATGAAGGATTTGCATTGAATGGTAAGAAAGAACTGGTATGCAGGTTAAAAAAATATTTGTATGGGTTAAAACAGTCACCAAGGGTATGGTATCAGAAATTTGATACATATATATATAGGGACTTGGCTTCATAAGGAGAAAATAGGATCAATGTGTGTATTTTAAATTAATTTATGATCGTGTTATTTATTTGGCATGTATGTGGATGATATGTATGCGGATGATATGTTGTTGATTGGAAATGATAAAGTAATTATCCAGGATTTGAAGACGCAATTGTCCTACGAATTCGACATGAAGGATATTGGTGTTGCAAACTATATTTTGGGCATGTAAATTAAACAATATCAGGCAAAGATGAAGATTAGGTTAATCCAGAGGAATTATGTTGAGACAATATTGTAGAAGTTTAATATGCATAAGAGTAAACCGGTGAAGGTTCCAATTCATGTAGGTGTAAAGTTATCTATTGAATAGTGTCCCAAGACACATGAAGAGGATGAGGACATGTCTCGTGTTCCATATGCGAGTGTTTTTGGTAGCCTGATGTATGCAATGGTATATATTATACTAGACATTGCACATGTAGTGGGAGTATTGAGCAGGTTTATGTCAAAACCAGTGAAGGAGCATTAGATAGTAGTGAAGTGGGTTTTCAGGTATTTGCGTGGCACTAGTGACTATGGTTTTTTCTACCAAAGAAGACTGGGATTAGACATAATTTTGGAAACCTGTGCCTTATTTTATGTATACTGGGTTGGAGATCTAGATCAAAAAATATATACAAGTGGGTATGTGTTTCACCTATTTGGAGGAGCAATCAGTTAGATAAGCAAGAGACAGTTTGTAGTGGCACTTTCAACTATATAGGCTTAATACATGGCATGCACTCATGCAAGCAAGGAAGCAGTTTGGTTGCAGATATTGTGTTCAAGTATGGGGTTGGTACGGTGAGCTATAAGGATATACTGTGATAGTAAAAGTGCGATTTTATTGGAAAATAACCCTGCTTATCATTAAAAAAAAAAGCACATTAATGTCCAGTATCACTTTGTGGGGGATATGATTGAAGAGAAAAAGGTGTTGCTGGTAAAGGTGGACACTTTTAAGAATGTCGCGGATGCACTGAGAATTTTTCTTGTTTTAGAGAAACAATGGGAATTCATAGGGGTGTACCAATGACAAAGCTCTCTTGTGACCCCCTGTGTGGAAAGAAAACAACAAGTGGGAGAATTTTGGGTATGTGTTATGTTCTTTCCACGACTAGCATCATGCATTGTATGTTGTGTCGAGTGTGGTAAGGGGGTCACATGGGGGGCTACCACCCCCCGTGTCAACGGGTTTGTAGGGGAGCAGTAGCCCCCCTTGCACGGGGTCTGGAGCAGCACCCCAGGAAAAAAAAAAAAAATTATGCAGACCCAAGGATGGGGGCAGACTTACCCATGGTTTTGTGCATGGCATTTGCACATAGTTTTGGGCATGATGATTTTATGTCCATAGTATTTTGTAGATCCGTTCAAGGGAACTATGGTTATGTTCTAATCTATAGTTAGTGGACTGAGATTTATTAATACTTCGGCATGTATATATATTCATTGTAAAATTGAAAGGAATATAATGAAAACCCAATATGGTAGTCTCGGTTTTTGGATCTAGGGGAAAATATCTATGTATAATTTTTTTTTTAAGAATTCGTTTGAAGGTTATTTCTATACAGGGTTAAAACCTACAAACTCTTCCTTTGGAACTATCTGATTGTATTTCATGTTGAAATTTCCAGCCATCTCCACATTTAAGCCTTCAAAGTCATTTTTTTGGATTGAGGGGTCCTGACCCAGGTTCAAAGTTATCACACAACCAACAAAACCCTCAAACTATTGGCCCTTTTGGTAGTGATCTTCTTACGCAGACCAAAGTGTCACCTGAAGCAGTATGGAGTGGGGTGCTGGAACCAGGTTTCCACACCCTGAGGGAGCTTTTGATGTGGTAGGCCTAGTCAGACTAACTACAGATAATATAACAAATTTGTGCAACCACAGTAATAGATCTAACGCTTTTGCAGATTATCAAAGAATACTTCAATATATTTAGCACACAGTAGCTAACTATACTTCATTCAGATCTGTTTATCTAACATCAAATAATTTTCACGAATAGATGCAATTAACCAATTACAAAAGTAAATACGCAATAAAAATAGATTCAGATCTATAGAAAATAACAGATAATCAAGACAGTCAATCATATAAGAATATGGGTTTGCCAAAAATGCCTTCTTTATTAAGAGATATGCAATTCAATACAATCAATATTATACGCACACAACAGCAAAGTTCGCACACAACTCAGGACTTAGGTCTCCGCGCACACAGCCATCAGGAGCCTTTCTACCCAGACAAAAACCCACTTAGATAAAAAAATTAATCAAACAACCCTACATATCATGATGTCCTTACTTGACTCAACCATGGTTTGAGACTCCTAGTTTTTCCCTTTAACCCTTTACAATAATTAAGGGAGATTGACCTTCCCAAAATCCCCTTTAACAATTTGCGCGCAGCATATACAAAAAAACTTAGACAAAATTATCCAAAACTTAGTGCACCCCAGGGGGGCCCGCTCCAACACCTTTTCTAGGATGCCATTCTAACTATTAATGCCTAGTTAATAAAATTGTGAGCTAACCCACCATCTATTAGGATAGTGACTTCATGCCTCTGTATGGTACCTTTGACTCTGAAGGTGTTGTAGCTAGGGACTCTTAAAAGTGTGGCTATGGTGCCACCTACTACTTCTACCCTTGGTTACTCCTCCTCTGAACTATATTCCCCATCATTATGCACTAATCTAGTTTCTTCTTCTCCCTCACTTTTGGAGAGCACCTTAATGTAGTGCACTTTGCCCTTTCCCTTGCATATGTGCCCTAGCTCATAAGGATCCTTGTAACTATAAAAAAAAATATGTATTTGTAACTCATATTTATTTATAGGGTCCAACTTGTTTCTTTCGATCTCCTCCTCCTAAGAAGGTAACTTATCTTTAGCCTATTTAAGAGGTGGGGGTTTAGGAGATGCTTTATTTTTAGGTGTCACTTCCCCCATATCCCTCGTCTTAAAAATGGCCTCCTACAATATGTTAGGCTTAAAATCCTTGACCTAGCCACACAATGGCTCATCTAACCACTATGTGAACAACATCGCCAATTGTTCCTAAGATATATATGTAACTATCATGGATAATATCTAGAACTCAGAAATAAAAATATTCAGACTCCTTGTCTACTTCAGTTGTGCAAGGTACCTAAAATACAGCTTTGGGTCCCTCTTATCAAAATTCTATATTAATCTCTCTGTAAACTCCAAGACGTGATATGGGCGTGACCCAATGTGATCATCCTGTGGTACCAAAACTCATGTGCCTCATCATCCAAATGTCGTGTGGTTCACTAAATGTCCTCAGATTCTCTCCTGGAGCTTATTTGGAAATAAGTGTCCAACTTTTGCACCCATGCTCTTGCTGACTCTCTAGTAGATCCACTGAAGGTTGGAATGTTTCTTTTTCTAACCTTCTTCGAAATATCATTATATTTCCACCATTTCTTATAGTCCCTTAGCTTGCTCCTATGATTTATAGCACAACATAACATTTTATTTATTATCTCCCAATGCCTCGTACTCCCTTATATATTCCAGAAAGATTTCATCATTCTGCTATTGGTTTTATGTTGGATCCTCTACAAAATTTGGCATGATATGTCTTGATGAGATTGGTTTTACCAGTGGGGGTACCGGAATGGAGAAGTTACTAGCTTTAGCATGATGGTTATCATCTCCTCCTAATAGGTCATAGATTCTATGTGATCCCTTTGCTCCATTATTGGACTGATTTTTGCAGAGACTGGCCATGGACTAGGAAAATTCCTTTAGAGCTTAAGCCACCTCATTTTTACCTTTCTTCACCATCTGGGTCATTTCACATCGTCCTTGGAGTCTAATTCCTAAAGTAACTCCTATTTTCCTTTGGCTAAATCATTCAATATGTATTTTAATATCTCCCATGGTTGATCTTCACAATCCACCGTCTAGTTGTTTTCTTCTTCCCACACCTTTTTCTTCTTTTTGTACATTATGTACCCCTAATATCCTGGAAACATCCACTGTTAACCCTTTCAGGCTGGAAGGAACACCAGCTCTGATACCACTATAATGTATCTAATATTTAATTTACTGAAAAATTCAATGGTTTGCTATAAAATAATTTACAACACAAATTGTTTCTTGAAAATCTGCATAAATTTTACCCATAAATTTCACAACATAAAATCACTAACAACTAAGCCAAGATGAACACCTTGCCATATTTTATTGAGGGATTCTGTAGAGATATTTTTTGCTTGCAATTCTGAGACTGAACCTACAATTGTTCTTCAAGAATTTAATTTCCATAATCTGATATCAATTTTACCTTGCTTATGGGTTTCGTCTATGTGTTGCAACCCAAAAAACCCAGATTGGTTTCCAGATGTTGCGTAACCTTGATTTTACCTACCTTCCTACAATTTGACTTGGAAAATTAATCTTACTCGGGACTAGTTTTCACACTTAGATAATGTTGACCCATTATTACTCACATGTGTTATAAATTTTAGCCCCTTTCACTAAGTGTATTGCAGCAAAAAATGGTGGTCCATTCTAACCCCACACAATGGAAATTTCAGCCCCCTTGCACTATAATAATTTGGCCCCTTCCAACTGTTGAATTTTGCAGCTATGGTTAGATTTCATAATTTTATTTTGTACTTGTAAAAGATGAAATGTAAATTATATTTGTAAGAGATATTTTAAACGAATCATGCTCTTCATGCTTGCAATAAAAATAAATTGTTTATTTGTATGCTCTTTAAGAATGGGAAAAATGAAATTCAAAGTATTTTATTCACCACAAGTGACCATGATGGTCTACACATAGGAATTAGTACCAATACCTCATAATAAAAAAATTATTAGGACAAAATGGGTGTTCAAAAACAAAATAAATGAAAATGGAGAAGTAATTAGAAACAAAGCAAGACTCAAATGCAAAGTATATGCTTAACAGAAAGGCCCTATACTTTGAAGAAACCTATGCACCAGTAGCTAGACTTTAAGCCATAAGAATGTTTCTTTATTTTTAAGCTTGCATAACTTCAAATTATTTAAAATGGATGTTAAATCTTCATTTCGAAATGGGGATCTAGAATAAGTTTATATTGAACAACGTGAAGGCTTCATTCTAGGAAATGATAAAAATCATGTTTTCAAACTTAAGAAGGCTTTGTATGGATTAAAAAAATCTCCTTGTGCATGGTACTATCATCTTGACAAGTATATTCAACAACAAGGCTTCACAAAAGGGTCTACAGATAGCAACCTATATATAAAATTTGATACAGTCAAACTTTTGATAGCTTTTGTTTATGTAGATGACATCATATTTGGAAGTAATGTAGAATCTATGGGTCAAGGATTTGCTCCAACTATGTAGAAAGGATTTGAGATGTCTCTACTTAGTGAACTAACAT
This sequence comes from Pinus albicaulis, assembly GCA_034641835.2. Lineage (NCBI taxonomy): Eukaryota > Viridiplantae > Streptophyta > Pinopsida > Pinales > Pinaceae > Pinus > Pinus albicaulis. The sequence goes on along the minus strand of CM076570.1, from coordinate 37,017,400 downwards.
AATTTCTTGGTCTTTAATTTCAACAAACAAAGAATGATATCATTCTCTCTCAAACCAAATACCTCAAGCAGATATTGAAAAAATATGGAATGGAGACTGTAAGCTTGTATGCACACCAATGGTAACAGGATTCAATATTAATAAAAATGATGATACTCCTTCAGTTAATCAACCAGAATACATGTCTATGATCAAAATATTGCTCTACCTTATAGGTCGAGATCAGATATTATGCATGTGGTTGGGATAGTTGGACGATTTCAATAAAATACTAAAGAAACTCATCTCCAAGCAGCTAAAAGAATATTTAAGTATCTATAAGGAACTCAATATTTTGATCTATGGTATCATAAAAATAAGTACTTTGTACTTCATGCCTACAAAGACGTGGAATGGGCTGGAAATATTTATGATCGAAAGAGTATTAGTGGAGGAGCATTTTTATTTGGGACCTCGCTTGGTATCATGGTTCAGCAAGAAACAAAACTCCATCGCCTTATCTACTGTTGAGGCAGAATATGTTGTTGTTTCATATTTTTGTAATCAACTTCTATGGATGACGAAAACATTGCAAGACATTCAAATCATTTTTCCTCAACCTGTACTTATTCTTTGTGACAATATTAGTGCCATAAGTATTTCTAAAAATACTATCATGCACTCAAAAACTAAGCATATTCCAATCAAATATAAATTTATAAGAAAACAAGTGCTTGAACAAAAGTTCAAACTGGAATATGTTCCTTCAAAGGAACAAGTCGCAAATATATTTACAAATCCACTTACATGTGATTCTTTAGAATATCTTAGATAGAATCTAGGAGTGGTCTCTGCTTCATCTCTCAGTTAACTATTCTCACAGATATTTCATGTTCAGGGGGAGCTTAGACTGTAAATTACTATAGTTTACTTTCTATGCGCAGATTATAGGAAGGAAACTCATGTATATACCCAAGTTTTAATCGATATAGTCGCATATGTTTCTCTGAGATGAAGAAATTGTGGGACATACTCAGGGAAATTTTCTGATATGCTTCAGTTAGTTATTATTCTGGATCTGACACTGATTTGTTACAGTCTATTTATGATGCTCAGATCTTACTTAGAAATGATATTGGTTTATGATGGTTCATTAGTATATCATTGTTGCTTTTTTTCTTTTGATGGCTTTGTTTATTGATGAGTTGGATATGATCAACCCTAATAATGAATAGTTGGCACAAGTTCAGGGGGAGCACTTGTTATGCTTCTATAACACATTATTGGAAGTATAAATGCTTGAGAACTACCTTCTAAATGATGATGGTATCATGGGTCATTTATTTCTTGCTGACATTAATGAAGAGATATGCTTCAGTTCTTGTTGATGATGCTCCTGCTCAGATTGATGCTACAAATATCCACATTACAGTTTCCTAAATGACAATCATGCTCTTGATTGGGGTATTTAGCTTGGTTATAAATTTCATATCTTCTCTTGATTTAAATGTCATGTAAAGACCCATGTTGTAAATAATTTTAAAATGCAGTCATGTATGGACTATTGGGGTCAAGTCATTTATGTAATATTTGAGCATTTGATGTAATGATAAGTCAAACATGTAACTCCCACTGTTTTGGGTGATTGATGTAAACATGAGTCGTTGGTGATAGGAAAGGTCATATTTGGTTGAGTCATAGATTCATGTACTTCATTGAACATCCTCCAGAATATTCAGCATATACTCATGGGGAGCATGGTCAGTGTCCATATTCAGCATATTAGTGCTATACTGATCCTCTATACAAAGGGAGAGAGAATCCTCTATTCAGAATTGGTCATCCCTTTGCCATTGATGTTAAAATGGGAGAGAAACTTGGTGTTTGGACAATAATTCTTAGAGAGAAGCTTGGTTCTTAGCTAACATTTCATTTTATGGATATTTACAGGTGGTGGTGACCAAACACCAAAGTGGTTGCCATCAATTCCGAAGGGGGCGATTATTGGAATTATGGCTAATGTGTTGTCCTTGATGGTTGTTAATCAAGGTTTTCATTGATGTCAATATGGCATTGAGAGAGATGTCAATATTCTTGAGATGCTTGGTTCTAGATGATGATGTCATGACTCTTGGTTGACTAGGATATCATCAATGAAGAAGTCAAACCACTAATGAAGGAAGCCCTAAGAATTACTAGATCTAATGTTGCATGCACTTGATGATCTAGGCCTTAATCTTTGATGACATATGGATAAATTTTCTAATGATGAAGTTGCATATGTCATATCAGTGCACTATGACATGAATACATGAAGATACTATGAAGAATCACTCGGTGACATAAGAAGACTTGGAATACCTCATGATGACATGGAAATAATATAAAGGCATTGTTGGAGCCATAACAATGAAGAAGACCTAATGACCTCTTGTTGTCCCAATCACTTTTTGCACATAAAAATTTTAAGGACAGTTATAAAGAAAAATAAATTTAAAATTTTGCTATCTTAGAGGAAAATTTTCACTATGAAACCTACACTACCTTTTAGAGCATAATTTTAGCTTTCTAATGAGCTATTACTTGGCCAAAAAATCCAAGAAGTTTGGGAGATATGAAATTTTAAAGTTAAGGAAATAATTTTGTCCTTGAGACGACCTGTGCTAGCCTACACATGTCGGCCTACTCCAGAAGACGCATCCTTTCATATTAACGTCAAACTCATATAAAAAGGAGGCTTGGAATGTTCATTTGACCAAGGAATTTTAGTAAAAAACATCTCAAAAAACAAGGAACAACAACCAAGGTCGAGGAGGATTTTTAAATCATTGTTTTGGACCAAAAATATTTCTGTTTAGGGCTAAAACATCATGAGGACAGTCACAGCTCGGTTGAAAACTTGGTTTAGCATCTCATAAATCCAAAAATTGCAGTGTGGACTGGTTCAGGTTTTAGTGGGTATACTTTAGCTCTTCTAGAAACTCAGAAAAAGGCTACAAGATCACAGAACTTTCCTTAAACTTTATAACAGTCACCTATGGTAAAACCAGGCAGCAGACCTGTGATCTTTAGAGCTCATACAAACCTGAAGTGACTCTATGGGAGGCTCTGATTCATTTAAAGGCTGAACTTGTGGATAGTGACACTTGAACCTGTGATCAAGCTTGGACTTGCTGCCTTTTGTAAGAGGCTCGGATCAGGCAGTTCAAGACATGGAAAGTTCTGTGTTTCCTTAGACTTGGAATAATAAACAGTCATTTAAAACAATCTAGAAATAACCTCAACAATAACTTCGGATTGCAATACTGGAAGGACTGGTTGGGTAAATTCTTCGAGGACATAATTATCTTATAGTGGCTCGGACTTAACCAAAATTACATTGCAAGTGCTTTAACTTATCCTCAGATCTGTGTTTTGGACCTACTATAGGTATAATATTTCAGATTATTTTAGTTCATCATCAAACTTATGGTTTGGACCTTTTTGCTTCAGACTTGGTCAACCTTAGGACCTACCATAAGTTTGAATTAGTGCAGTAATCTAGGGACTATGCAACAGTACTGCCCCTCAGATAGACTTCAATTTGTGGAGTCCTCAGATTTTGTGTTATGGTTTAGGTATAAAGAACATTCATAAGCTTTGGTTAAGTGGTGATCTAGATTGTGATTTCTGCATTATTATCTTCATATCTTTAGTGAAGATGTAATTCACAACAGCCAGGATAGACCAGCAATTTGAAGGTCCATTGTTTCATTGTGTGAAGCAACTATGGTGGCAACATCAAGATCAGTGGTGGAGACATATATTGAAAGGAAGCACAAGTTGTTGTTAGAAAATAAGAATAAGTTGAACAATGCTATGGGTTTGAATACATTCCTTGAAGATCATGAAGATTAGTTTCTGAAGCAGACTTGGTGCAACATAGTGAAGAATATTGAAGACATCTTGAAGAGATTGTGGAGAAATACCTTGTTGGTCCCTTGTGAGAAGATCTTGAAAAAGCCCTTGAAGATACTAAGAGCAAGTGTATAACTAGGGTTGCTCATTGAAAACGCATTGAATATCTGTGACCATTGGAGACCATGATATCATCATGAGGTGACTTGGAGAAATTTTTTGGGTAACATGAAGAGTTTTGGAGACACCTTCGTGAGTAGATAAGGTTGTCATTGATGATGTGACATGGAGACTAAGTGAAGGCATTGCTGAATATTTTCAGGGCTCGTTGAAGAATTTATTGGGAGCCGTGAAGAATAAAAAAACATATTTTGACAATGTGAAGCTGAGGGTTGGAGCCCAAGAGGTTGGAGCCTCATAGTGACAAGGTCGGTGCCTTGGAAGATAGGGTTGGAGCCCTAGAGGATTGGATTCCTCAAGAAACCAGGTTGGAGCCTATACCAGAGATAGGGTTGGAGCCCTAGAAGTTGGTGCCTCAAATTGACAAGGTTGGAGCCTTGGAAAGACCAAGTTGGTGCTTGGCACAATATACGTTGGAGCCTAGAATATTGGAGTCTTCATCTAGGGTTGGAGCCCTATATCATTATTGTACTTTAATTATTGTAAAGAATAAATTAATAAAAGTATCTATTCCATCATTGTTCATTTTGTGTTCTAAATATAATTGATCTAACTGGTAAAATTAACAATTGAAAAGAAATATTGATTCACCCCCCTCTCAGTATTTCCAACAATTGGTATCAGAGCAGGTACCTTCACTCAAAGCCTAACAGCTTGAACGTTGATCATTAGAACACAAATGGAAAATCCAAGGAAGAAAGTCTCCAATCCTCCTAAAGATGTGTCTTCCTCAACCATCAAAATTGAAGTTAATCAATTTGCGAAGGCTCCATTGTTCAATGGAAATTTTGATATATGGGAGGCAAGAATGAGGAATTTCTTGAAGACTCAAGGAATTGAAGTTTGTAAATCAGTGATTAGTAATGACATGATGGACGAAGACACCAAGGAGTACAATACAAGAGAAATGAAGGAAATTTTGAATGGGTTACCAAATTTTGTGAAGGCCAATTTTGAAAAATGTTCATCAGCAAAAGTCATATGGGACAAACTTCACGATCTTCACTCAAAAGGGGTGTTGAAAATGATATCTAGTCAATAATATGATGGAAAACAAGAAATAAGTCAAGAATCCATCAAGGAAGTTGAAGATAAGAGAGATGACAACAAGGCTAAAGAAGACCTAGAAGATGAAGAGAACAAAGAAGACTTTGAAGAATATCTCTAGAGTAAAATTAAGGCTTCCATGGAAGAGATTAACAATTTGAAAAAGGAAAATGAGGAACTTAAGAGGAAAACACAAGATGGTAACCAAGACAAGACAAGGAAGGAAGTTGACATTATCAAGCTTCAAGTATAAGAAAGAGATGAGTAGCTTTCCAAACTTAAAGAGGAATTTCAATAAAACAAAAGAAAGCATCATGAAGAAGTCATATCTATGGCAAATCAATTAGATAAGGTAAAGAAAAGGGAAGAAACTTTTTCAAGCCACCTTGAACAAAGACTTAAGAGCTTGAACAATCTTGAAGCAGAGATTGGTCAATACAAGGAAGAAGTCTCTTCTCTTAGATCTCAACTAGAAGAAGCAAGGAAAAAAGCACAAGGAACCGAAAAGGTGATGGAAAATTTGGCATTCATAGAAGGACAAGTTGATGAAGCAGAAAAGGAAAGAAACACCATGAGATGCCAACTAGAAGAAAAGGATGAAGAAATATTCAAACTAAAATTAGACATCAATCTTCTCAAGGCCCAATCATGTGAAGCAACCAAGATGAAGGAAGAAAGAGAGATCAATTTATCAAAGAAGGATGAAGAATGAAAGAAAATGAAAGAAGAAATTGATATCCTTAAAAAGGAATTTGATCATCTGAACAAAATCCTAAAGAGCTCTCAAACCCTAGAAGACATCTTGAGTCATCAAAGATATCCTCTTGATCAATCGGGTCTTGGTTATGCAGGTGAATCTTCAAAAAAGAATGATGCAATCCCTAATGATTCAAACAACAAGGATGTGAGGAAGTCAGGAAGAAATGATACTCCCAGTTCCAGCAAAGGCAAGATTCAAGATGACATTAGAAGAAACACTACTCCAAGGATAATTACAGATGATGGCAATAATACAAAAGGAAATGAATATCATCAAAGAATTCCAAGACAAAAGTACTTCAAGGAACTCTTCATCTCCCAGGTACCAAATTATATTTCTTGGATATTCTATTCTTGTACAATCTCTGGGCACATGGAAAAATATTGTAGTGCATATCACTAAGACAAATACAATGGTCCCCGTCAATCTCCTAGAAGAAATATTGCAAGAAGAAGTCATGATTTCTTATTCATGAACAAGATAGAGTGCTTCAATTGCCATAACATTGGACATATGGCACATGATTGTAACTTGACTTGGGCCTCTGCACATGCTAGAACCATGCTAGAGAAGAAAGTTACACAAGTATGGAAAAGGAAACAAGTTGAATCCAGAAATCTATTGAACATTCCAGCCAAAAATACATGTTGTTAACTTGTATAGTCATCCTTGATATTCTAGGTGTTTGATGACGAGACTATGCCTGAAAGGAGACAATGCATACAATTAGGGGGAGCTTTTCGTTTCTTGAGTATTCTTGTAGAAAGTGATCCATGAGTGGGCCCTATGAAATCCTTGATGAGTTATACATGGACAATCTTGATAAATCATCTCTATGAAGTAACTCCATTGAAGAAAAACTTGATATTATGAATATGCCTTCTACTTAATCACATAAGGCCAAAAATACTTCATGAGCTAAAGGAATTTGTGCAGACAGGGGGAGATGTTTCATCACATGAAGAAATGTAAAAACATCTATCATGAACCACGTTGCCAGGAAGAACACCATGACAAGGGGAGCAGCATGAAGCAGGATGATAGGAGAAGTTCTTGGGTACCTCGTTTGCCATTGATGTCAAAGGGGGAGAGAATATTAGAAGGGCAAGAATATTTCCATCAATGACGAATGGGGAGATTTTTAATCAAGGTTGTTATTGATGTCAATATGGCATTGACTGAGATGTCAATATTCTTGAGATTCTTGGTTCTAGATGATGATGTCATGACTCTTGGTTGACTAAGATACCATAAATGAAGAATAAAAAATACTAATGAAGGAATCCCTAAGAAGTACTTGATCTAATTTTGCATGTGCTTGAAGATCTAGGCCTTAATCTTTGATGACATATGGGGAACTTTCCTAATGATGAAACTGCCTATTAGCCCCCCTATGAAATTTTTGACAAGCAAATAGGGGGCTAATTTTTTTTTGAGCCTTCAAGGAATGCATTTCCTCTGAAACACAGTCTCCTTGAAGCCTCTTCGTGTCTTTTATACTTTGATCAAATCCCCTCTGCTGGTTCCCCTTTTAAAGCCTCTATGTTATGTGAAGAAATGCCCAAAGGCCTCCTTTCCCCTTTATTTTTCCCTCACTTAGCCTCCTTTTATTCCCCTTTGTCTCCCCTTCTATTTCCCTTCTTACCTTTCAATTCCCCCTAAAATCCCCTTTAATTTCCTCCCCTAACCTTTGTTGGTTTCTTCTCCCCTTTATTCCTCTATCGTTCCTCTCCAAACCCCTTAAAATCCATTAAAAGGGGCTAAAAACCCACTTTCCTACCTTATTCTAAGGCCTAGCCCCTTCCCCTTAACCACTTCCCCACATACGCCCTTACCCAAGACCAAGCGCTTAAGCCTTGGGGGCCAATCGCAATCAGGACCGTCGGGCGGGTGCAATCCTTCGTAAATATCAAAAACCCCCGATGCGATTCTATTATAACGTTAAGTCCCCGCTCCGATTTGAACCGTTGATCCGCTTAGATCCGACGGCTGTCCGCTAATCGCAAACCCCCCGTCAATCGCAATCGGAACATTCAAGTGACACCCCCCGATTGATCGCAAGTCTTTCGCCTGCCCCTCCGATTGTTGTCCCCACCGTTGATCTCCCCGCCGATCCGACGGCCCTCCGCCAATCGCATGTTTTATGTTGCGACCCCCAATTGCACTCTCCCTCTGATTGAGCGTGCACCGTTGATCTGTCGGTTGGATCGGACAGTCAGCGCCTAATCACTCCTCCATTTCCAATCGCAATCGGAGGTTTGTTGTGTGCCGCCCCAATTGAGATCTCCCGATTACATCGCAGCCGCCCATTCCCTTCCAAATCCGACGGTCAGCGTTTAATCGCTCCATGCCTCCGATCGCTGATCGCAATTCTTTCTGTCTCCGCCCCGATTAAATTGCAGTCGTCCATCTCCCTGTTGATCCTATGGCTCAGCGCTAATCGCATGCTCTTCCCTCCGTCCTCCGATTTAATCCCGACCGTTCATCCTTCCGCAGATCCGACGGCCATCTGACTCCCATTTCCTCCGATCGCAAGCCTTCCTCGCTGTCTCCCGATTCAATCCTGTCCGTCCATCTGTTTCATGATCTGACGGTTATCGCTTAATCGCACCACCCCTCTAATCGCAATCGGAACTTTTTGAATATGTGTTGCGATTGACGATTGCTCCGACCTCCAATTGCGATGGTGCGATTAGATCCCCGCCGTCCGTTTCCCGTGCAAATCCACGGCTCAGGTTTAATCGCCCTCCGCCTCCGCTGGGTCCCACTCTTACATTCGTCTCCATCGCATGTCATGCATTTTGTTTGTTTTTGTTCGTTTCATGTATTGCTACGCTGACCAACCTCCGCCGTTGATCTTTGTTCCCAGACCAAGATCTAACGGTATGCGCTGCATACCATCACCAAACTCCATTGTTCATAAGTTTTCACCCCTCCATTTGCATCTCCGCTGTTTTCACCATTCCGCCTCCATTCCTCCGCCTCTGCAATATTTCTCTGCCACCACCGCTCGGTTTTACAGTCTCTTTCCACTGTGCGGAATAGTACAGAGATGGCCAGTTCAGCATTGCCAGCGACCAGCAGAAGGAACTCAAAGGGGGTTGGTGCCTGTTATTAATGAAATTAAATGTTTTGCCCCGTATTCAAAGGACCAGGGCGCAGCTGAAGACTAATGCACACACAACAAGTCTTATCTGTGTGAATTGCAGCAGAGCGTTTTCTCTAGGACAGACACCTTCCTACGGTGCCTCCATATCTCCTCGAGCCCTGAAAAGATTAATTGCGCTGTCCGAAATCCATTTAGGACAGTCAGGCAGCAGTTATGAGGTATGGAGAGCCTCGCAGATCTTTCATCCAGTTCATTTATTCCAGAATGGCAGCACAGAGCTCCAAGCACCAGAAAGGACTTCAAAGAAACATCCGAGGTCGATTTCGGCCTGACAGAGATCTCCAAAGCAGTCTACAGAGTACACACAGCGCTGCATTTTTCCATTAAGCGGTATAAGGAAGACTGCCTCGTATTCGTCTTAATGAGATCAGTGTACACTTCACTCACTGTTTTCTCTCTTCTCCTATAAAGATCCCCGAGAACATAATGTAAAGGTTGTTGTTTTTCAGTTGCTGCGTAGTTTGCTGTTAGAGGGATTCGTTTGACTGTTAGAACGGTCTTGGGAGGAAGTTGCAGAGTAGTTTGTATGTAATAGGCTGGGAGGAGAAGTTGGGACTGTATTAGCCATTGAGCCATATTGTACATGACTGGTTTTGCATCAATTAATCAAAGCACATTTCACAGGATCCTGGTCTATTACTATTGGTGATGTGTTTCTTACTCTGTTTATTACATTTTCACATTGTTTCATGTTCTTCTGGGCTTGCATCAGAATAATGGTATAGGATTCACCCTTGTTAGGTGCCCTATGCTGTCTGCTCTCCTTGCCATCAATGTTTTCTGCTCTATGTGCTATCTAAGAACTGGTTTCAGTTGATTTAACCAGTGCAGCGGATGTTATTGCCTGCTGGCTGATGTATGAATTAGTTGGAGCTGCTCTTAGATGTTTCTTTGTAATCTTATCTCTGTTTTCCCTTGGAGTTGCTAAAGCAGACCTGGAGTTAAATGACCTCTGGTCTGATCTATAAGCAGCCCCGTTGTCTCTTTGAGAGCTGCCTTTGAGTATGTCCAAGCAGGTCTGGAGTTAAATGACCTCTGACCTGATCTATAGACAGAAATTTGGTTGCTTTCCTTCTTTCACTTTCCTCCTTAATGTTCCATTCCATCATCTACCTAAAAGATCCTTTAGTGTAGATTGCCCTTTGAAATCCTTGGCTAGTGGATGCAAGTAATTTCCTTTCATGACTCCATAGCCCAATGGATGGCACTATCTTGGCTCATTCTCCCTACTGAAACATCCTGCTATTTTGTTCCTTTCCTCCCACTGCTTTCTCAGCCTATGATCTCCTAACCAACCCTCCAACCAAATTATTTAAACCCCCCTCTGTGCTTCATAACTAGCCTAATATCTCAATTCGAGCTTTAAAGACAAATAATTCTTTGATCTATTTGGAGAGATCCCTCTCCGGGTCCAGGAGGGCTAGATCCTAGGGCCCCAAAGTGGTTCTGATGTTGTCTCATCTTTTGGTCTTGCCAATCTGGCCAAAACATGGGAACCCCAACATAATGGCGACTCCGCTGGGGAACGAATCTGAGAGTCAAGAACCGCTGATAGTAGTCTTTTTCCCATTGTCGTCACCAACATAATGGCGACTCCGCTGGGGAACGGACCACTTTGCCTTTAGATTGGCTTCTCATTGCTGATGGTGGACAACATTCTGCTTCGAACAGTCAAATTCCTCCACCTGGCGACTCCACACTCCCTATGATCCAAAGACCTGATGACTCCACTGGTGAAGGACACTGAACTGGTTGAGAAGAGGCAATAGCCTTATTTGCATAAGAATGAATCCAAGCATGGACAAGGATGCAAAGTATAATGCTTTGTATAAAAAAGTATGCAGAATAACATAAGTGCTTGGCAAAATGCTGGAGACGCACATGGCCAATATGAATACAGATGATGATTATTTAGAGCAGGCCATGTCGTCTTCAGAACAAGAACAAACTCAAGATCTAGAAGATGAGCAGGACCTATATGATGCTCAAGAATCTGTAGAAGATGAAGAGGAAAGTGATCAGAAATTGCCTGATTGCTTACCTATGCCTTGTGTTACGCTGACCAGAGAATATCAGGACCTATTAGCAAAGGCTGATAGGGAAAGCTGCCTTGAGGAAGCAGACGACTACATGGAAGAGGCAGAATCTGATGAGGAAGAAGAGGTTCAAGAAGACATCTCGCCTCCTAGTCAGCTAATGCAAGAGAGAGAGGATTGCTGCTCTTCTGTCCATGATGAAAGGGAAACCCCTGTTTTGACAGAAGAAGAGATTGATTGAATATTGAATTAGCAACCCACCCCAGAAATATTCTATAGAACACACGCTCCTGCTCAGCCATTTTATGAGTTTGATGATTCTGAATCAGAAGACTCCTCTGTGGATCAGAATGAAGAAAGACCCACTGCGCGCCCAGAACGGTGGACTTGGTCAGGTCCGCCTATCTATGACACTGATGGGGAAAGTTATGAAAGCATCAGTGATGAGTGTCATGAGATCGGACGCCAGCAGTCTTTCCTTTCAGAAAATGAGGAGGAAAGCAAAGAAGAGTTTCTTGAGAAGAGTGAAAGCAAAGAGCTTTCTCTTGAAAAGGAGGAAGTAATGGAACAAGCCCCTGCTCAAGAACACATGGATCTTTTCACGGAGCCCTGCACCTTAGAGCAAAACATATCAGAGCTCCAAGAGGACTCAGCTGCAATATACGATGATTCCTCCAGTTCAGAAGATGAGGGAGATCCTCTCTCTCAAGAGAGTCCTCTTCTGGATCCAGTGGAAGAAGAAGAGATCATGGTCGAAGCCAACCTGCCAGACATTCATAGCCAGGTATCTTTTCATGATCCTTATGCACATTTCCTGCATATATTTGAAGAATGATCAAAGGTCTTGCTCAGCAGCATGTTGCAGACAGGAAGCAAATTTTTCAAAGCTGCTGTTATTGAACAAAAAGAGTGGGAGCTGCCCTGCCTATCCAGCATGCTCAAGGAGTTGAGCAAGAAGGACCAGTCATGGGATCACTTGAAGGACTGGTTACATTGGAAGACCATGTTTTTAAGCTAGATTGTAAATATTCCAGTTAGAGTAGGGTAGGTAGGAATCTCAATAAAGCTCAGCCTATGAGCAGGTAGATTAGTTGTTTAAATTTCTGTCTTAGAAGGTAGAGAAGAAACCTGCTAGACAGTCTAATCTTAGCAGGTAGTAGGGTAGATAGAGAAACATATGAGACCAACAGTCTAATCTGGTCTCATGGAGTAATAAGGGTAGAAGTAGAATAGGTTTATTTTTTCCTGTTTGTAAAAATTAATGATGTAAAGGGTCTGCAAGTCCAAATGCACCCAAGAAGAAAAAATGTTAGGACTATAGTGTGGGTAGGTAGTTGTTTGGGAGAATTGTTTCTGCTGATATGTTGTCTTCATAGCTTGTGGCAGCAGATCAAAGAAAGAAAAGGATGGTTCAAGCAGCAGGCATCTGGCCTAGACCAAGAGATCATTTTCTGGTTTCTTGGCTCCTTCAAGAAGAAGCCATCCCCATGTGGAGCCATTGTTAGCCCCCCTATGAAATTTTTGACAAGCAAATAGGGGGCTAATTTGTTTTTGAGCCTTCAAGGAATGCATTTCCTCTGAAACACAGTCTCCTTGAAGCCTCTTCGTGTCTTTTATCCTTTGATCAAATCCCCTCTGCTGGTTCCCCTTTTAAAGCCTCTCTGTTATGTGAAGAAATGCCCAAAGGCCTCCTTTCCCCTTTATTTTTCCCTCACTTAGCCTCCTTTTATTCCCCTTTGTCTCCCCTTCTATTTCCCTTCTTACCTTTCAATTCCCCCTAAAATCCCCTTTAATTTCCTCCCCTAACCTTTGTTGGTTTCTTCTCCCCTTTATTCCTCTATCGTTCCTCTCCAAACCCCTTAAAATCCATTAAAAGGGGCTAAAAACCCACTTTCCGACTTTATTCTAAGGCCTAGCCCCTTCCCCTTAACCACTTGCCCACATACGCCCTTACCCAAGACCAAGCGCTTAAGCCTTGGGGGCCAATCGCAATCAGGACCGTCGGGCGGGTGCAATCCTTCGTAAATATCAAAAACCCCCGATGTGATTCGATTATAACGTTAAGTCCCCGCTCCAATTTGAACCGTTGATCCGCTTAGATCCGACGGTTGTCCGCTAATCGCAAACCCCCCGTCAATCGCAATCGGAACATTCAAGTGACACCCCCCGATTGATCGCAAGTCTTTCGCCTGCCCCTCCGATTTTTGTCCCCACCGTTGATCTCCCCGCCGATCCGATGGCCCTCCACCAATCGCATGTTTTATGTTGCGGCCCCCGATTGCACTCTCCCTCCGATTGAGCACGCACCGTTGATCTGTCGGTTGGATCGGACGGTCATCGCCTAATCGCTCCTCCATTTCCAATCGCAATCGGAGGTTTGTTGTGTGCCGCCCCGATTGAGATCTCCCGATTACATCGCAGCCGCCCATTCCCTTCCAAACCCGACGGTCAGCGCCTAATCGCTCCATGCCTCCGATCGCTGATCGCAAGTCTTTATGTCTCCGCCCCGATTAAATCGTAGCCGTCCATCTCCCTGCTGATCCTATGGCTCAGCGCTAATCGCATGCTCTTCCCTCCGTCCTCCGATTTAATCTCAACCGTTCATCCTTTCGCAGATCCGACGGCCATCGCACTCCCATTTCCTCCGATCGCAAGCCTTCCCCGCTGTCTCCCGATTCAATCCTGTCCGTCCATCTGTTTCATGATCTGACAGTTATCACTTAATCGCACCACCCCTCTAATCGCAATCGGAACTTTTTGAATATGTGTTGCGATTGACGATCGCTCCGACCTCCGATTGCGATGGTGCGATTAGATCCCCGCCGTCCGTTTCCCGTGCAAATCCACGGCTCAGGTTTAATCGCCCTCCGCCTCCGCTGGGTCCCACTCTTACATTCGTCTCCGTCGCATGTCATGCATTTTATTGTTTTTGTTTGTTTCATGTATTGCTACGCCGGCCAACCTCCGTCGTTGATCTTTGTTCCCAGACCAAGATCTAATGGTCTGCGCTGCATACCATCACCAAACTCCATTGTTCATAAGTTTTCACCCCTCCGTTTGCATCTCCATTGTTTTCACCATTCCGCCGCCATTCCGCCTCCATTCCTCCACCTCTGCAGCGTTTCTCCGCCACCACCGCCCGGTTTTACAGTCTCTTTCCACTGTGCGGAATAGTACAGAGATGGCTGCCTAAATATCACAATGCATCAAATAAGGAACTCAAAGGGGGTTGGTGCCTGTTATTAATGAAATTAAATGTTTTGCCCCGTATTCAAAGGACCAGGGCGCAACTGAAGACTAATGCACACACAAAAAGTCTTATCTGTGTGAATTCCAGCAGAGCGTTTTCTCCAGGACAGCCACCTTCCTACAGCGCCTCCATATCTCCTCAAGCCCTGAAAAGATTAATTGCGCTGTCCGAAATCCATTTAGGACAGTCAGGCAGCAGTTATGAGGTATGGAGAGCCTCGCAGATCTTTCATCCAATTCATTTATTCCAGAATGGCAGCACAGAGCTCCAAGCACCAGAAAGGACTTCAAAGAAACATCCGAGGTCGATTTCGGCCTGACAGAGATCTCCAAAGCAGTCTACAAAGTACACACAGCGCTGCATTTTTCCATTAAGCGGTATGGGCGTAAACACTTCCGCCGATTCTTTCTTAATGAGATCAATTCAATTTTCATCTACCTCTGTTTTCTCTCTTCTCCTATAAAGATCCCCGAGAACATAATGTAAAGGTTGTTGTTGCCTTGTTGGGCATCTGCTGTTAGAGGGATTCATTCGACTGTTAGAACAGTCTTGGGAGGGAGTAGCAGAGTAGTTGTATGTAATAGGCTGGGAGGAGAAAGTCTGGACTGTAACAGCCACTGAGCTTATTGTACATGACTGGTTTTGCGTCAATTAATCAAAGCACATTTCACAGGATCCTGGTCTATTACTATTGGTGATGTGTTTCTTACTCTGTTTATTACATTTTCACATTGTTTCATTTTCTTCTGGGCTTGCATCAGAATAATGGTATAGGATTCACCCTTGTTAGGTGCCCTATGATGTCTTCTCTCCTTGCCATCAATGTTTTCTGCTTTATGTGCTATCTAAGAACTGGTTTCAGTTGATTTAACCAGTGCAGCGGATGTTATTGCCTGCTGGCTGATGTATGAATTAGTTGGAGCTGCTCTTAGATGTTTCTTTGTAATCTTATCTCTGTTTTCCCTTGGAGTTGCTAAAGCAGATCTGGAGTTAAATGACCTCTGGTCTGATCTATAAGTAGCCCCTTTGTCTCTTTGAGAGCATCCTTTGAGTATGCCCAAGAAAGTCTGGAGTTAAATGACCTCCGACTTGATCTATAGGCAGAAATTTGGTTGTCTTTCCTTCTTTCATTTTCAATCCTTAATGTTCCATTCCACCATCTGCCTAAAAGATCCTTTAGTGTAGATGACTTGCCCTTTGAAAGCCTTGGCTAGTGGATGCAAGTAATTTCCTTTCATGACTCCATAGCCCAATGGATGGCACTGTCTTGGCTCATTCTCCCTGCTGAAACATCCTGCTGTTTTGTTCCTTTCCTCCCACTGCTTTCTCAGCCTATGATCTCCTAACCAACCCAGCAACCCTCCAACCAAATTATTTAAACCCCCCTCTGTGCTTCATAACTAGCCTAATATCTCAATTCGAGCTTTAAAG
Organism: Pinus albicaulis; assembly: GCA_034641835.2. Classification (NCBI taxonomy): domain Eukaryota; kingdom Viridiplantae; phylum Streptophyta; class Pinopsida; order Pinales; family Pinaceae; genus Pinus; species Pinus albicaulis. The sequence continues at coordinate 37,001,651 of CM076570.1, read as the reverse complement.
ACAAATCATTCTTTGATCTATTTGGAGAGATCCCTCTCCGAGTCCAGGAGGGCTAGATCCTAGGGCCCCAAAGTGGTTCTGATGTTGTCTCATATTTTGGTCTTGCCAATCTGGCCAAAACATGGGAACCCCAACACTGCCTATGTCATATCACTGCACTATGACATGAATACATGATGAGACTATGGTGAATCACTTGGTTACATAAGAAGACATGGAATACCTCATGATGACGTGGAAATAATATAAAGGCATTGTTGGAGCCATAAAAATGAAGAATACCTAATGACCTCTTGCTGTCCCAATCACTTTCTACACATAAAAATTCAAGGAAAGTTATAAAGAATTTTTTTTTTTGCTATATTAGAGGTATAATTTCACTATGAAACCTACACTACCTTTTAGAGCACAATTTTAGCTTTCTAACGAGCTCTTACTTGGCCAGAAACTCCAAGCGGTTTGGGAGATATGAAATTTTCAAGTTAAGGAAATAATTTTGTCCTTGAGCCGACCTGTGCTAGCCTACACATGTTGGCCTACCTCCAGAAAGACGCATCCTTTCATCTTGACGTCAAACTCATATAAAAAGGTGGCTCAGACTATTCATTTGACCAACGAATTTCAGTGAAAAACATCTCAGAAGACAAGGAACAACAACCAAGGTCAAGGAAGATTTTTAAATCACTGTTTTGGGCCAAAAATATTTCTGTTTAGGGTTAAAACATCTTGAGGACAGTCACAGTTCGGTGGATAGCTTGGTGTAACATCTCATAAATTGGGAAATTGCAGTGTGGACTGGTTAAGGTTTTAGTGGGTATACTTTACCTCTTCTAGAAGCTCGAAAAAATGCTACAATATCACAGAACTTTCCTTAAACTTTATAACGGTCACTTGTGGTAAAACTAGGCAGCAGACCTGTGATCTTTAGAGCTCAAAAAAACCTGAAGTGACTCTATGGGAGGCTTTGATTCGTTTAAAGTAAGAACCTGTGGACAGTGACACTTGAGCTTGTGATCAAGCTCATACTTGCTGCCTTTTGTAAGAGGCTCGGATTAGGCATTTCAAGACTTAGAAAGTTTTGTGTTTCCTTAGACTTGGACTAATAAACAGTCATTTAAAACGAGATTGGAATAACATCAACAATAACTTAGGATTTCAATACTAGAAGGACTGGTTGGGTAAATTCTTTAAGGACATAATTGGCTTATATTGGCTCGGACTTCTTAACCAAAATTACATTGCAAGTGCTTTAACTTATCCTCAGATCTGTGTTTTGGACCTACTATAGGTACAATATTTCAGACTATTTCAGTTCATCATCAAACTTATGGTTTGGACCTTTTTGCTGCAGACTTGGTCAACCTTAGGACCTGTCATAAGTTTGAGTTAGTGTACTAATCTAAGGACTATGGAACAATAGTGTCCCTCAAATAGACTTCAATTTGTGGAGTCCTCATATTTTGTGCTATGGTTCAGCTATAAATAACAATCATAAGCTTGGGTTAAGTGGTGAGATAGACTATGATTGCTGCATTATTATCTTCAGATCTTCAGTGAAGAGGTAATTCACAACACCAAGGATATACCAGCAATTTGAAGGTCCAATGTTTCATCGTGTGAAGAAACTGTGGTGGCAACATCAAGATCAGTGGTGGAGACATATATCAAAAGTCAAGCACAAGTTGTTGTTAGAACATAAGAAGAAGTTGAACATTGCTTTGGTTTTGAAGACATTCCTTGAAGATCGCGAAGATTAGTTTATGAAGCAGACTTGGTGCATCATAGTGAAGAATATTGAAGACACCTTGGAGTACCTTGAAGACATCTTGAAGAGATTGTGGAGAAATACCTTGTTGGGCCCTTGTGAGAAGATTTTGAAAAATCCCTTGAAGAGACTAAGAGAAGGTGTATAAATAGGGTTTCTCATTGAAGACGCATTGAATATTTGTGATCATTGGAGACCATGATATCATCATGAGGTGACTTGGAGAAATTGTTTGGGTAACATGAAGAGTTGTGGAGACACCTTCGTGAGTAGATAAGGTTGTCATTGATGATGTGACATGGAGACTAAGTGAAGGTATTGCTGAAGATTTTCAGGGCTCGTTGAAGAAGTTATTTGGAGCTGTGAATAATAACCAAACTTATTTTGACGATGTGAAGCTGAGGGTTGGATCCCAGGAGGTTGGAGCCTCATAGTGACAAGGTCAATGCCTTGGAATATAGGTTTGGAGCCCTAGAGGATTGGATTCCTCAAGAAACTAGGTTGGAGACTATACCAGAGATAGGGTTGGAGCCCTAGAGGTTGGTGCCTCAAATTGACAAGGTTGGAGCCCTGGAAAGACCAAGGCGGTGCTTGGCACAATACAGGTTGGAGCCTGGAATATTGGAGTCTTCATCTAGGGTTGGAGCCCTATATCATTATTGTACTTTACTTATTGTAAAGAATAAATTAATAAAAGTATCTATTCCATCATTGTTCATTTTGTGTTCTAAATATAATTGATCTAACTGGTAAAATTAACAATTGAAAATAAATACGGATTCACCCCACTCTGAGTATTTCCAACAATTGGTATCAGATCCAGTACCTTCACTCAAAGCCTAATAGCTTAAAGGTTGACCATTAGAACACAAATGGCAAAGCCAAGGAAGAAAGTCTTCAATCCTCATAAAGATGTGTCTTCCTCAACCACCGAAATTGAAGTCAATCAATTTGTGAAGGCTCCATTGTTCAATGGAAATTTTGATATATGGGAGGAAAGAATGAGGAATTTGTTGAAGACTCAAGGAATTGAAGTTTGGAAATCAGTGATTACTAATGACACGATGGGCGAAGAATCCAAGGAGTACAATCCAAGAGCAATGAAGGAAATTTTTAATGGGTTACTAAATTATGTGAAGGCCAATTTTGAAAAATGTTCGTCAACAAAGGTCATATGGGACAAACTTCATGATCTTCACTCAAAAGGGGTATTGAAAATGATATCTAGTCAAGAAGATGATGGAAAAAAATAAATAAGTCCATAATCCATCAAGGAAGCTGTAGATAAGGGAGATGACAACAAGGCTAAAGAAGACCTAGAAGATGAAGAGAAAAAAGAAGACTTTGAAGAATATCTCCTAAATAAACGTATGGATTCCATGGAAGAGATTAACAATTTGAAAAAGGAAAATTAGGAACTTAAGAAGAAATCACAAGGTGGTAACCAAGACAAGACAAGGAAGGAAGTTGACTTTGTCAATCTTCAAGTACAAGAAAGAGATGAGGAGCTTTCCAAAATTAAAGAGGAATTTCATCAAAACAAAAGAAAGCACCATGAATAAGTCATATCTATGACAAATCAATTGGATAAGGCAAATAAAAGGGAAGAAACTTTGTCAATCCACCTTCAACAAAGACTTAAGAGCTTGAAAAATATTGAAGCAGAGATTGGTCAATACAAGGAAGAAGTCTCTTCTCTTAGATCTCAACTAGAAGAAGCAAGGAAACAAGCACAAGGAGCCGAGAAGGTGTTGGAAACTTTGGCATTCATAGAGGGACAAGTTGATGAGCAGAAAAGGAAAGAAACACCATGAGATGCCAACTAGAAGAAAAGGATGAAGAAATCTTCAAACTAAAATTAGACATCAACCTTCTCAAGGCCCAATCATGTGAAGCAACCAAGATGAAGGAATAAATGGAGATCAATCTATCAAAGAAGGATGAAGAATGCAAGAAAATGGAAGAAGAAATTGTTGTCCTTAAAAAGGAAGTTGATCATCTGAACAAAATCCTAAAGAGCTCCCAAACCCTAGATGACATTTTGAGTCATCAAAGATCTCCTCTTGATAAATCGGGTCTTGGTTATGCAGGTGAATCTTCAAACAAGAATGATGCAATCCATAATGCTTAAAACAACAAGTATGTGAAGAAGCCAGGAATAAATGATACTCCCAGTTCCAGCAAAGGCAAGAGTCAAGATGACATTAGAAGAAACCCTACTCCAAGGATAGTTACAGATGATGGCAAGAATACAAAAGGCAATGAATATCATCAAAGAATTCCAAGCAAAGAAGACTTCAAAATTACTTCAAGGAACTCTTCATCTCCCAGGTACCAAAGTATATTTCTTGGATATTGCTATTCTTGTAAAAAATGTTCGCACATGGCAAAATATTGTATGGCATATCACAAAGACAAATACAATGGTCCCCGTCAATCTCCTAGAATCAATCTTGCAAGAATAAGTCATGATTTATTATTCATGAACAAGATAGAGTGCTGCAATTGCCATAACATTGGACATATGGCACGTGATTGTAATTGACTTGGTCCCCTGCACATGCTAAAACCATGCCAGAGAAGAAAGTTACACAAGTATGGAAAAGGAAACAAGTTGAATCCGGAAATCTCTTGAACATTCCAACCAACAACACATGTTGTTGACTTGATAAGTCATCCTTGATATTCCAGGTGTTTGATGACGAGACTCTACCTGAAAGGAGATCATGCATACAGTTAGGAGGAGCTTTGTATTTCTTGAGTATTCTTGTAGAAAGTGATCCGTGAGTGGGCTCTATGAAATCCTTGATGAGTTATACATGGAAAATCTTGATACATCATCTCTCGGAAGTAAATCCATTGAAGAAAAACTTGATATTATGATGATTCCTTCCACTTTATCACACAAGGTGATAAATCCTTCATGAGCTAAAGGAATTTGTGCAGACAGGGGGAGATGGTTCATCACATGAAGAAATGAGCTAAAACATCTATCATGAACCACATTCCCAGGAAGAACACCATGACAAGGGGAGCAGCATGAAGCAGGATAATAGGGGGAGTTCTTGGGCACCCCATTTTCCATTGATGTCAAAGGGGGAGAGAATATTGGAAGGGAAATAATATTGTCATGAATGAAAAAGGGGGATATTGTTAATCAAGGTTGTCATTTATGTCAATATGGCATTGAGCGAGATGTCAATATTCTTGAGATGCTTGGTTCCAAATGACGATGTCATGACTCTTGGTTGACTAGGATACCATCAATGAAGAATTCAAACCACTAATGAAGGAAGCCCTAAGAAGTACTTGATCTAATGTTGCCTGCACTTGATGATCTAGGCCTTAATCTTTGATGACATATGGAGAACTTTCCTAATGATGAAGTTGCCTATGTCATATCACTGCACTATGACATGAATACATGATGAGGATATGATGAATCACTTGGTGACATAAGAATACATTTAATACCGCATGATGACGTGGAAATAATATAAAGGCATTGTTGGATCCATAACAATGAAGAAGACCTAATGACCTCTTGTTGTCCCAATCACTTTCTCTACATAAAAATTCAAGGACAATTATAAAGAAAAATAATTTTTTCTATCTTAGAGGCATAATTTCACTATGACACCTACACTACCTTTTAGAGCATAATCTTAGCTTTCTAACGAGCTCTTACTTGGCTAGAAACTCCAATTAGCGGTTTGGGAGATATGAATTTTTCAAGTTAAGGAAATAATTTTGTCCTTGAGCCGACCTGTGCTAGCCTACACATGTCATCCTACCTCCATAAAGACGCATAATTTCATCTTGACGTCAAACTCATATAAAAAGGAGGCTAGGACTGTTCATTTTACTAAGTAATTTCAGTGAAAAACATCTCAGAAGACAAGGAACAACAACCAAGGTCGAGGAGGATTTTTTAATCACTGTTTTGGGCCAAAAATATTTCTGTTTAGGGCTAAAACATCTTGAGTACAGTCACATTTTGGTGGACATATTGGTTTAACATCTCATAAATCAGGAAATTGCAGTGTGGACTAGTTAAGGTTTTAGTGGGTATACTTTAGCTCTTCTAGAAGCTCGAAAAAAGGCTACAATATCACATAACTTTCCGTAAACTTTATAATGGTCACCTATGGTAAAACTAGGCAGTAGACTTGTGATATTTAGAGCTCAGAAAAACCTGAAGTGACTCTATGGGAGGCTCAGATTTGTTTAAAGGCTGAACCTGTGGACAGTGACACTTGAACCTGTGATCAAACTCGGACTTGCTACCTTTTGTAAGAGGCTCAGATCAGGCATTTCAAGACTTAGAAAGTTCTATGTTTCCTTAGACTTGGACTAATAAACAGTCATTTAAAACAAGCTTGGAATAACCTCAAAAATAACTTCAAATTACAATAATAGAAGGACTAGTTGGGTAAATTCTTTAAGGACATAATTGGCTTATAGTGGCTCAGAATTCTTAACCAAAATTACATTGCAAGTGCTTTAACTTATCCTCAGATCTGTGTTTTGGACCTACTATAGGTACAATATTTCAAATTATTTCAGTTCATCATCAAACTTATGGTTTGGACCTTTTTGCTTCAGACTTGGTCAACCCTAGGACCTGTCATAAGTTTGAGTTAGTGCAGTAATCTAAGGACCGTGGAACAGTATTGTCCCTCAGATAGACTTCAATTTGTGGAGTCCTCATATTTTGTGCTATGGTTCAGCTATAAAGAACAGTCATAAGCTTGGGCTAAGTGGTGAGCTAGACTTTGATTGCTGCATTATTATCTTCAGATCTTCAGTGAAGAGGTAATTCACAACACCAAGGATAGACCAGCAATTTGAAGGTCCAATGTTTCATTGTGTGAAGCAAATGTGGTGGCAAAATCAATATCAGTGGTGGAGACATATATCAAAAGTCAAGAACAAGTTGTTTTTAGAACATAAGAAGAAGTTGAACAGTTCTTTGGGTTTGAAGACATTCCTTGAAGATCGTGAATATTAGTTTCTGAAGCAAACTTGGTGCATCATAATGAAGAATATTGAAGACATCTTGGAGAACCTTGAAGACATCTTGAAGAGATTGTGGAGAAATACCTTTTTGGGCCCTTGTGAGAAGATTTTGAGAAATCTCTTGAAGAGATTAAGAGCAGGTGTATAACTAGGGTTGCTCATTAAAGACGGATTGAATATTTGTGATCATTGGAGATCATGATATCATCATGAGGTGACTTGGAGAAATTTTTTGTGTAACATGAAGAGTTGTGGAGACACCTTCGTGAGTAGATAAGGTTGTCATTGATGATGTGACATGGAGACTAAGTGAAAGCATTGCTGAAGATTGTGAGGGCTCGTTGAAGAATTTATTTGGAGCTGTGAATAATAACCAAACTTATTTTGATGATGTGAAGCTGAGGGTTGGATCCCAAGATGTTGGAGCCTCATAGTGACAAGGCCGGTGCCTTGGAAGATAGGGTTGGAGCCCTAGAGGATTGGATTCCTCAAGAAACTAGGTTGGAGCCTGTACCAGAGATAGTATTGGAGCCCTAGAGGTTGGTGCCTCAAATTGACAAGGTTGGACCCTTGGAAAGACCAAGTCGATGCTTGGCACAATACAAGTTGGAACCTGGAATATTGGAGTCTTCATCTAGGGTTGGATCCCTATATCATTATTGTAATTTACTTAATTTAAAGAAGAAATTAATAAAAGTATATATTCCATCATTTTTCATTTTTTGTTCTAAATATAATTGATCTAACTGGTAAAATTAACAATTGAAAAGAAACACTGATTCACCCCCCTCTCAGTATTTCCAACAATTGGTATCAGAGCCAGTACCTTCACTCAAAGCCTAACAGCTTGAAGGTTGATCATTAGAACACAAATGGAAAAGCCAATGAAGAAAGACTCCAATCCTCCTAAAGATGTGTCTTCCTCAACCATCGAAATTGAAGTCAATCAATTTGCGAAGGCTCCATTGTTCAATGGAAATTTTGATATATGGGAGGAAAGAATGAGGAATTTATTGAAGACTGAAGAAATTGGATTTTGGAAATCATCGATTACTAATGACACAATGGATGAAGAATCCAAGGAGTATAATACAAGTGCAATGAAGGCAATTTTTAATGGGTTACCAAATTCTGTGAAGGCCAATTTTGAAAAAAATTTGTCAGCAAAATTCATATGGGACAAACTTCATGATCTTCACTCAAAAGGGGCTTTCACAATGATATATAGTCAAGAAGATGATGGAAAACAAGAAATAAGTCCAGAATCCATCAAGGAAGCTAAAGATAAGAGAGATGACAACAAGGCTAAAGAAGACCTAGAAGATGAAGAGAACAAAGAAGACTTCGAAGAATATCTCCTGAATAAAATTATGGCTTCCATGGAAGAGATTAACAATTTGAAATAGGAAAATGAGGAACTTAAGAAGAAAGCACAAGATGGTAACCAAGACAAGATAAGGAAGGAAGTTGACTTTGTCAAGCTTCAAGTATAAGAAAGAGATGAGGAGCTTCCCAAACTTAAAGATGAATTTCATCAAAACAAAAGAAAGCAACATGGAGAAGTCATATCTATGAAATATCAATTGGATAAGGCAAAGAAAATGGAAGAAACTTTTTCAAGCCACCTTGAACAAAGACTTAAGAGCTTGAACAATCTTGAAGCAGAGATTGGTCAATACAAGGAAGAAGTCTCTTCTCTTAGATCTCAACTAGAAGAAGAAAGGAAACAAGCACAAGGAGCCGAGAAGGTGATGGAAACTTTGGCATTCATAGAAGTACAAGTTGATGGAGCAGAAAAGGAAAGAAACAACATGAGATGCCAACTAGAAGAAAAGGATGAAGAAATCTTCAAACTAAAATTAGAAATCAATCTTCTCAAGGCCCAATCATGTGAAGCAACCAAGATGAAGGAAGAAATGGAGATCAATCTATCAAATAAGGATGAAGAATGAAATAAAATGAAAGAATAAATTGATATCCTTAAAAAGGATGTTGATCATCTTAACAAAATCCAAAATGTTCCCAAACCCTAGATGACATCTTGATTCATCAAAGATCTCCTCTTGATCAATCGGGTCTTGGTTATGCAGGTGAATCTTCAAAAAATAATGATGTAATCCCTAATGCTTCAAACAACAAGGATGTGAGGAAGAAAGGAAGAAATGATACTCCCAGTTCCATCAAAGGCAAGAGTCAAGATGACATTAGAAGAAACCCTACTCCAAGGATAGTTACAGATGATGGCAAGAATACAAAAGGCAATGAATATCATCGAAGAATTCCAAGGAAAAAAGACTTCAAATGTACTTCAAGGAACTCTTCATCTCCCATGTACCAAAGTATATCTCTTGGATATTGCTATTCTTGTACAAACTTTGGCCACATGGCAAAAGATTGTAGGGCATATCACAAAGACAAATACAATGGTCCTCATCAATCTCCTAGAAGCAATCTTGCAAGAAGAAGTCATGATTTCTTATTCATGAACAAGATAGAGTGCTTCAATTTCCATAACATTGGACATATGGCATGTGATTGTAAATTGACTTGGGCCCCTACACATGTTAGAACCATGCCAGAGAAGAAAGTTACACAAGTATGGAAAAGGAAATAAGTTGAATCCGGAAATCTCTTGAACATTCCAGCCAACAACACATGTTGTTGACTTGATAAGTCATCCTTGATATTCCATGTGTTTGATGACGAGACTCTGCCTGAAAGGATACCATGCATATAGTTAGGGGGAGCTTTGTGTTTCTTGAGTATTCTTGCAGAAAGTGGTCCATGAGTGGGCCCTATGAAATCCTTTATGAGTTATACATGGACAATCTTGATAAATCATCTCTCGGAAGTAACTCCGTTGAAGAAAAACTTGATATTATGATGATGCCTTCTACTTGATCACATAAGGCGAGCAATCCTTCATGAGCTAAAGGAATTTGTGCAGACATGGGAAGATGGTTCATCACATGAAGAAATGTAAACACATCTATCTTGAACCACATTTCTAGGAAGAACACCATTACGAGGGGAGAAGCATGAAGCAGGATGATAGGGGGAGTTCTTGGTGTTGAGAATTTGTATGGCAAGTGATTAACTCAAATTCTCTTCTTGATAATTACTTGTGAGCTTGCTTATGTATTCTTATTTTACTTAGTTAATCTTTCATCAAGTCAATTATCAAAGCACTAGTCAAATGTAGAGACAAAATAGTTTTCACTTATAACTGAACATCTTGATATGTAGTTAGGAAGCTAAATCTCTGATTTACCTTCGTCACTTTCTACTAACTTTAGATCACTGTTTTGACAAGTTCTTTCCTTAGATACTTTACAACCATAGATGTTCTTACTGTACTCTTTCTGCACCTTCAGTCATTGTACCTTCAGTCATCGTGTACCTTCAGTCATCATCATCATACCTTCAGTAAATTATACTTCAAGCTGTACTGAAATTGTCCTTATGTCCGCAGGCTTTTAGATGTTATATAACCTCAGATAGATACACACTAGCTGCTCCCTTTTCCACACTATCAACCTCAGTCTTGTCCACAAAATCAACGTTGTCCTATTTAGTTTCTATCCACAATTTCAACTCTGTTCACTTCATATTCTTTCCACAATTTCACATCAGATTCTATCTGCTGTCAAACTCATACAGATCCGTATATACTTCTGTTCTTAGACCACACCGTTATTTCTTCAGGAATACACAATTTCCCTTGGAATATTCACACTAACTCAGAGTTCGATTCACAAATTTGTGTATCATAACTGAACCGCAGTGTGGAGTTATATATATAAGACTTGGATAGCTTATAAGCTGACTTCATAACCTTAACTTAGGCTGACATGTAGATGGTTTCTTTGGCATATTAGTTCACATATTTTTCAAGATAGTTGCGCCATTTATGAGCTTGTCTTCCAACACCTTTTGAAGGGGATTTCCATTTGATCTGGATCCTTCATGACTTTGACACTTAGTCCTTTTTATACTTAGAAGATAGGAACCTAATAGACATCAAGAAAAATTCTATCTACATTAAATATTTCCTCATGACACCCATGAGACAAGAACACATTTTTATTACCATTGTCTTCTTCTTTTCATAGTTACATAGTTAGCATGAAGACCGACCTAGTTACATTTCACAACACTTCCTCTTAACTAGGGAGGTATTCATATAGTTACATTATCATTTCCAAACTAAATAATTTTGTAAGAAAAATCGGATTGGTAATCACATCTGTATAGCATCATATCAACCAGCATTGTACTAGTGCAAGGCCTTGACTAACAACCCCATCTCTTCAACGAGAAAATGGGCTTCAATGTTGGCGAGACACATGACTTACAGACACCTTCGTCGTTTTCTCTCCAAGGTACATACTCCACCTGGGTGTTCCCAAAGTATGACCTTCCTGGACTATTCTTCTCTTGGGTAGCTAGCCCTCAAATAATATCGGTCCCCGACTACTCTTATCTTGAATGCCCGATCACATTCTCAAAGAGTATCGAATGTGAGATGATTACCAATCCTCCATTCTGTCTTCCCAAGACCAGAATGATGTGTCTATCTCTCCCTCCTAGGGATAACCTATTCCACAAGGGAATGTACTCATTCTTATACAAAGAATGTACCTAAGCTCATCCTTAGGAATTACCAAGTATCTTCCAAGTAAGAAACTTAACATCAGGCTCCCTCTTAACCAAGGACCTCCAGCAACAATGGTGAGACACCCAGCTTCTCATGAAGAATTCTTGTCCTTGATGTCATGGATTTTAGTATTGAGGAATCTCCATCTTTTAGCTTCATAGGGCACATATCATCCATCACTTCCATCCTGAGTCTTGTCACCTATCAAAGTGATTCACTAGACTTCCTTATCTGGTCCACTATTGTGCCATGCTGCTTTCCTTCAAATCATCTCTCAAGATCATACATCCTTTCTCATGATTAGCATCCCTACACAAATTCATCCAGATAAACATTTACATATGAACCCTTTTAAAACAAAAGTTACCTCAGTGATGATCTTTCACCATGACATCTTCCTGTAAGCATCGGCATCCTTCATACATATTGACACATCTCCTAATGATATGTTTTTCCAAGGGTCTTTTCCTCTACCAGAATTCCGTCAGAGTCTACATATCTCTCCAGGAGATCTCCTAGTCATATATTCTTGGCCTCTGGATGATAACTACCTCTTGACATGGTTGCATTTCATGATCTCTTCCTCTCTACACATTCTTGATTCCCAGGAACGTACAAATTTCCTAGTTTATCATTCATATACAACCACCTCATATTCCATGAGGGCATATTATGTTGATTTCATCTGTCTGTGCATTGAAATATACTCCTCCATAGATCATACTTCTAAATTCAAAATTTCATTACCTGCAACCACTTGAGATGACTTCAAAACATCCAATGTCAGCATATAAATATATACATACCTGTTGCACTAAAAATTGTCACCTTGACATTCTGCTATATGTATGAGCTCATTATGACTCATACTTTCCTCCTTTACAAGTCTAAAACATCAGTTCCTCATGTCAAGCCTTAAAAATAAGAGAAAATCTCTCAAAGTCTCTAAAACTCTGGTATCGCACTTTCTCTTTGTCTTACCTGCGGTCCCGCACCTAATGGTCATGTATCATGCATACCTGGCCGCAATTTCTATGTGTTAAGAGTGCAGACCCTTGTAAAAGATTAAAAAGACATAAGTAAACTCAAAAATCTCACTTTCATTCATTTCTAGAAGCCTCTAGAAGGAATCTTGCGGTGGCAGAACCGCTCTTTTCAGGTTCATGTATCCCATGCCTTAAGGAGCTAACCCCTTGATGTGAAAAGCTTATCCCTTTGAAGGAGGACTCTATCCCTTCATAGTTGGAACTGTAACCTCATATTTTGCACTATAAAAAGAGGCCTTGGGCAGCCTCAAAGGGAGCTCAAGCTTTAGTGTTATTTGAGGTAAAGTGTTGTTGGAACTTCGACTCCTTTAGCTGAGATTTTATGAGGAAAGATTACATACATGTATGTATCTCAGTTGGAAGAGTGCAAGACCTGTCAGAGTAGAATAAATTCCTGCTTCAGACCCTGGAAGGACCTGTTCAACATCAAGGCTGAAAAGGTTGTAAGGTTCTTCTACTATTTCAAAGTTAATACAAATGAGTTTGTTTTTCTCAACAAATTGTCATTTGATTGTTTATTTTATGGATTCCTTGATCACCATAATAGATATGATTTATGAATATATGCTATGCAGGTGCTATTTGATGTTGGTTTGTTTTTTATTGCAAATCTTCGAAGCATAACTCTTCAGGCGACTGAAGGACGACTACTACAAACAAGCATTGGATCGAGGTAGGATCGTAACACCTTTGTAGCATTTACTTATAAATTGCTATATATCTAGAGAAAGATAGATTTAATTATCTGTTTGTTGCTAGACTATCTTCTGATACTAGGGAGATCAATCTTGTCCACAAGATCGATTTATCTGACCAACAAACTGGCGACTCCACTGGGGACTGATTTTGGATTTTTGGTTTTCCGTTGTTTTGACCTGAGAAAATGATTTTTTCTGGTTTTTTATTGATGTATACTCGCTTGGGTAGCTTAGGTTTATTTTTCTTTGAAAATTTTTGAAGTCTTTTGTGTTTTTCTTAAACTTTTCTGGGGACTGCACTTTATCTTCACACACAGTGCGGGCATCTTCGCACTTTCCTGAAGTAACTAGTGCAGGACCGCACCTGTTGCTTCTGGGGCCTGTGGACCCTGTTAAAATTTTTGAAATACTTCAGATTTCTTCTCCCAGTTTAAGTTAGATTTGATTTAGGACTCTTATTCTCTACCCAGATCTGTATTTTTCCTGTCAAAAACTTCTTGTAAGTGAGTTCCAATAGTATTTTTGTTTTGAGTGATTTTCTAGAAGTTTTGCATACTTGGAGTGGTTTTCATTTTGTCTCTGTAGTGACTCAAAGATCAAAAGCTTGAAATACCTTAGATCACACTGGTTTATTTTTGTCTTCTTGATGAGTCTGACTTGGTTGTGAAATCCATCCTTTTTTAGGAATAGATCTAGTTTTCTCTTTGCAAATCTTTAAACAAACTTTGTTATAAGTTCTGAATTTCATTTTTACAAAAGAAAACATATCTGAATGTTTTTTGGTTTGTTTTTTATTCTGGGAAAATGAATCCTTAGTTTACTGAACAACTAAGCAAAAAATTCTCAAAAGAAAATTGAAGCTTTTATTCAATTAGATTTTAGAAGTTTTTAGATTTCAAAATTAGTTTTTCATAGTTTTGAATGCTTTTCTAGAACTTGTAGATCTCTTTTGAAAGAAAAGTTGTTTTTTGTAGTTTCGAGTTTTGAAAGTGAAAGGGATTTATTGTGAGCATTGATTGTTTCTCTCGTTTTTAGTTCTTATTGAAAAGCAAAAATATTTTCTTTTCATTTATTATTCATGTTCAAAGAAAGAATTGTCTCTTAAGAAATTGCATTTCTCGAACTCTTTCTATAGCTATACTTCATTGAAAGAAAAACGAATTGATTATCATTTTAGGTGCATTTTTTAGTGTGTTTGGAAGTCGAGTCTTCACACCATCAAATTTTCATTTCCATACCTATTGAATTAAAGAAAAGCCCATAAAAACTACACTTAATTAAAATTAATCTAGCAACTTTTTCTATTTCTAGGGCTCTTATCACCAATATAGCTTAGGCTAGTATCTTGGAGTAGGGAGTAATTAACTCTCCAAGGTAGTAAAAACAAACAAGTAGATAAATCTTGTGGTAGGAAATAAATCCAATTGTAATTGGTACATTCTGGGAAGCTTCTCTTAAAGGATTTAATTACGAGATCATGTCTGAACCTTTGAGACAATCAATTATGTTTCATTGGGAAAGGTAGAATATCTGCGTGCATTACAAACGGTAAACCTCGAATTAACCATTGTCGAGGAGCCTGGGGTCACTTGTTGGTAAACCTCAGATTGACCATGTCGAGGAGCCTTCAAGGGGATTGAGCTTTCTTACTATGCCCTTGCGCGTAGAATTGGATCGTAGATTGTTCCCCCAGCTATATTTATTGTTGTTGGTAACCTTAGTGTCCATAAACTTAAGATTATTTCCTAAGGTGACGGTGAAGGAAAGATCTCACTGTACCTGGAGCAGACGTTGACTAGACTCACTTGGACTCTCTGGGGGGTTCTCTTCACTCGAGATGGTTTTGTGAAGAAACTTGTGCCATTCTGTTTCATTAAGCAGGTTGTCAGGGTAACTGTTCCAACTACCCTTTCTGTATTAAAATTCTACTAAGTTGGATTTCATCACCAACTAGTGTTTTTAGTATGGGAAGTTACTGTTTGTGTGTGGTTTGAACTCTTAGATTTTTTAGGCGTGTGATTCAGCTGGTTGTTCCTTTAGAGACTTTAGGTGTTTTTATTGAAATTTTCTTTGTTTGTGTGTGGTTAATTAATATTCAATCATTGCAGAATTACCGAGACAGTCTCAGAGACTTCAAGGGAAGCCCCCTGAGTATACATCAAGTCAACTTGAAGGGTTACGAGCTCTAGTATCACCTAGTGACAGTAGAATTAGATCAAAAGAAGCCGGAAGTTCATCTATAGTTGTTCATCCTGATCATCAAATACCAACAACAGAGCATATTCAAGAGCCAATTTCAATTTCCAAAGTTACTGGAAGTATTTCTCCTTCCATTGAATTGGCTAAAGAACCTGAAATTTCTGAGCCTGACACTAAACCTGTTGTTTTGGAACCATCTTCAGGGTTTGTTACTCAAACTTCTAGTGATCCTGGTTTACCTGGGGTAAGAAATATCATTATTGAAAATCTTCCTTCTGACCTCATATTTATTGAAGAACTTGTCGGTCCAAACGAAGATGTAACTCTTCCCGAAAACCTACAGACTTTGAATCTTAGGGAGCATGAATCAATATTCTATAGTCCTTTTAGAAGTGACGCTTGGTATTTATCATTGATATATTTTTTAGAAAATCCAGGTCTTAGTTTTTCACCACCTCGAATTCCTTTTCATCCTAAACCTAGAGGTTATTATCATTCATCCATCATGTCAGGAGAGTCATCTATGTTTTCCCAATCACCGAAAGCATTTTTACACGGTGGTCCTTCTGTTTCTTCGAGGTACCAGGCACTCTCTGGTACTTTCATAGGAGCAGCTTCTTGACCGATTGAACAAGTGTTATCATCTAGTATTAATGGAGCTAAAACTGAAACATTAAACGCAGAGCAAATCTTTATGATGTCTGATAATATCCCAAATCCTCAACCTCAAGGTAGTCAGTTACTTCCTGGGGGGAAACCTCAAGGTAGTCAGTTACCGCCTGGGGGGCAACATCAAGGCAGTCTGTTACCGCCTTGGGGGCAACCTCAATGTATTCAGTTACTGCCTGGGGGGCAACCTAAAGGTAGTCAGTTATCGCCTGGGGGAAACTTCAAGGTAATTTTATGCTAGGACAAACTGTAGGACAATATTATTTTGGAGAACAACCTCAAGGACAGTACATACCCCAGGGTTATCAACCTCAAGGACAATACATACCCCAAGGTCAACCCCAGACTCAGTATATTCCTCAGGGTCCTTATCAACCCCAGATTCAGTACGCACCTCAGGGTTATCAACCTCAAGGTCAGTAACCAACTCAAGGTTTCCAACCACCTTCTGGTCAATCATTTGTACAAGGAGCTAGAAATTTACCATTTAATTATCAACCCTACGCTCAACCAGGCTATGGTCTTTAATATGCACAACCTTCTACAGTACAATACCTCGGAATGAACATGGTGTGGAATCCATCTCAAATTCAACAGACTACGCAACCTAATGTGTAGTTACCATATCAACCTGGACAGCCTTTGGTTTCTGGTCAAACCAAACAACCTTTCCAGCCTACTATTCAAGTCCCTGCACCTAATTCTGTTCAGCAACTTGGGCCTAGTATACCTCAGACTCCGCCTCAAACTGCTGCAACTACTGCAACATTTGTTCAACCTACAACACCTGTTTCTGGAGTCTCTGTAGCTCTGGTTTCTTCTATCCCTGCATCCGTGCAAATTCCTCAAGTCTCTGCCCCAGTCAGGACCTACAGTTCAGACTTTGGTCCATATGCCTACAGGACAAGCTGGTACAAGTAAGATTGCTACAAGTCAACTGTAATTCACATATCAACCATGTCAGGGACAGTATCAATTCGGTCTCGTTGCAAAAAACCCAGTTTATCAGTATCAACCGTATCCTGGCTATACTTATCAACAGCCTCAACAACCCCAGTTTGGTCCAGTTAATCCTGGTTTTTCGGGAGGTTATACCATTCCTAATGCAAATCCGATTTCGGGTTATCCTGGATATCCTCCTCGCAGAACTAGTCTCATTACTCAAGGTTTTCGTGACCCTAACCATCAGTTACCATTTATTACAACTTTGGATTTACCTGATTTGTCACGCCTTACGAACGATCTGATTTACTATCTTCCGTATTGGCTGCCAATGCCTAATAAGTTGCCCAGTGATATACCGAAATCTGAGGGTAACTCAAGAGAGGATCCATCAAATCACATTATGACTCATCACCTCTGGTGTGCGTCTAATTCGATAATTGATGATTCAATTCGGTTACGCCTTTTTTAACGAACTCTTATTGGTCTTGCTGCCAAATGGTACATCGAGTTACCACAAGGCTCTTTTAAAAATTTCAATCAGTTAGCAACTACTTTCTTAACTCATTTTCAGTTGCCTGTAAAATACAAAAATGGTACGGAACTATTGACTTCACTAAAACAATCCACATCCACCTATATTTCTGATCATATTCACGAATGGCGATGTAGAAGGCGTTTAGTGAAAGTTTTCATTCCGGATCAAATTTTAGTCGAATGGTTTATTAAATCATTAATACCCAAAATCACTGAAGATGTAGCTAAGGGAGGAGTTGTTACTAAAGAGAAAGTCATTTCTCAAGCTTAGTACCTCGACCTCGTTTATACGCAGTCAGGTACTTAACATGAAAAAATCCCTGATCTTCCAAAACACGGTCAAATAACTGCAGCTCCTTCAGGGTCTCATGCCGCTGATGGTATGCTTGGCTTAGTTAGTATTAAAAGCAAGAATAAATCTTCAAATAATTCTTCTCCTATAATAACTTTACCTGATTCCCCGAAAGGAGATTCTTCCACTGAAGTTTCTGCCGACATCCATGTCGTAGAGTCATCTACGACCAAATCTAAATCTGGCAGTAAAAATAAGGGGAAGAATAAAAACAAACAAAAATAAAAAGATAAAATAGATAAAATGAATCTACTTACGAAAAACTTAAACCTCGCTATCCTTGTTTCATTTGCGACGAGGATCATTTTACCAAAGAATGCCCACATCAAGCAGAGGTTTCGAAATTCGTTAAAGGTTTTCAACAGCCTGCTGTCTTGAAGGATCCTTTTCCTACTCAAGATAGTAAGATGATTGGTTCTACCTCGAATGCCTCAAAAGAACCAATTATGATGATGTCTCATCTCAGGATTGCGACGCAATCGCAAGATTATGGTAGTAAGAATCATGTTGATGGTAAAGAAGCAGAATCTTCTAATTCAAACACATCAACTACACCTCCTCCTGTTTCTGATCCGTTACATATTGAGAAACCCAACTCAAACTTAGTAATAAAACCACCTACTAAAGGTGTACTTCGTAAATCATCTTTCAATACACATGCGAGAGCTGCTCAGAATTACAACATTGTTGAGGACTTAGCTATTTCCCCTTCAGCAATGTTGACTTTGGAAGTGTTGCAATTGTGCATAGCACAGCATAAATTACTATTTTCTGCCATAGGAGCTGTCGATATTCAGGATTTGAACCTAATAATATTCGATTTAGAGAATAGTACACCCCACCTACCCCATCAAATGGCTTTCCAGATTCCAGTATTAGTCAAAAACAGACCCGTCTTTCGAACTGTAATTGATGGAGGGGCTTCTACGTGTATTATGTCGATCCAGTGTTGGAAATCGCTTGGTTCTCCCACACTCAATTAGTCTCTGACAATTCTAAAGGCTTTTGATGGCTGAGGGTTCCATCCTTTTTGTATTTTGCATAATTTACCTATAGAGGTAGAAGGAAAAACCATAAATCTAGATGTGGAAGTGGTTGATGCCCCTCTAGATTACAACCTTCTCCTGGGTCACAGTTGGTCTTATGCTATGACTGTTGTTGTTTCATCAATCTTTCAACTTATCAAGTTTCCACATAAAGGAAATATCGTTACAATAGACCAGCTGACTTATTTCTCATCCGATCCAACCTCTACAGAAACTATCCAGCACATCGGTAAAATCGCTATCCCTTACAAGGATGTCGGCGTAGGTTTGATTAAAGATTCTGGTTTACTGGGAACTTTTTCCTTTCCTGCTCCTAACATATCACCTCATATCACAAATATTCATATGATTTCATCGAATACAGTTACTTTTGATGATCCTTGGATCGTACCTTCCGATTCTGAGGTGGATTCATTTGATGGCGCGATGCCTTTGAGTCCCTTTGAAATTACATATCAGGCTGTACAATCGCTTTTTGATCCTTCTTCAACCGAAACTGATCCAATGAATGTGATCCATGAGGAATCACTTTCTATATCTAGCTCAGCTACAACAACATTTCCTGATCTTGTTCATACTGATGAGAAAATTCGTGAACTTTTGTCTGTTGATGATTTACCATGGGAAGATCTACATCACCGATTTTTGTTTTTACCTGAGCTTGATCATTTTGAAAATTATTTCTCTTCTATTTTCACTACTGATTATGTCAAAGAACCACAGAATCCATTGCAACATTCTGATTCTGAGTTAAATTTGTAAAATATCTCTCAAACGGTTCCTATTGACATTTCAGTTAAGCCAGGAATTGTTGAAAACATTCATATAGGTGCTTCATGTACGGACAATGAAATCCAAATTTATAAAGCCCTATTTCAAGAATTTCGTGACGTGTTTGCCTGGTCATATGAATAAATTCCAGGAATCGATCCGTAAATTTTTTTCCATGAAATTAAGACTTACCCGGATGCTAAACCTGTCCGACAACGTTTACGTCAAATACATCCGAGAAAAGCTGCTGCTATCAAAGCCGAAGTTGAGAAATTACTTCGTGCAGGGGTCATTTATCCAATTCCTTTAACCGATTGGGTATCGAATATTGTTCCTGTCAACAAAAAACAAAGAACGATAAGAGTATGTATCAACTATAGGGATATTAATCGAGCTTTTCCTAAATAATATTATCCAACCCCTTATATCGATCAAATTATTGATGATTGTGCTGGAAGTGAAATTTTCTCCTTTATGGATGGTTTTTCCGGTTACAATCAAATCAACATACTCCCTACTGATCAACCTAAAACATCTTTCATTTTTCAGAAATGGCTTATTGCAAACTACCTTTTGACTAAAGAACGTCAGAAACTTTTCAAATGGCTATGTCCTACGTATTTCACATCAAGCATTGGGCAAATTTTTATCTCTATGATTTACCTACCCATTCATCGCAGAGCCGATCATCTAACTCATTTAATAAAATATCTTTATGAGATGTAGGCATTATCGAATTCAGTTGAATCCACACAAATGTGTTTTCTGTGTAGAATCAGGTCACTTACTGGGATTTGTTGTTTCAAAAGAAAGCATTCATGTTGATCCATCAAAGGTGGAAGCTATCATAAATCTACCTTCTCCTTCGACTCTTCGCCAACTCCAAAGTTTGCAAGGGAAAGCAAAATTATTACATCGTTTCATTCTTAACTATGTCGAGTTAACAAAAGGTTTTACCAGGTTGTTAAAATAGAACATTCCATTCTTTTGGGATGAGATCGCTTATCGATCTTTTAAGGCACTCAAACACGCGTTGACCCATGCACCGTTACTGCATCCTCCCAATTACAACCAGGATTATTTTTTGTACCTCGTCGCTTCTCATTCCACCATTGGGACGGTTTTAGTTCAGGAAGATGAATTCAACAATGAAAATGTGATTTACTATCTTAGTCGAAATCTGCATCTGACTAAGATAAAATATTCGCATGTGGAGAAACTAGCCTTGGCAGTTGTCCAAGTTGTCCAAAGATTTCGTCACTACATATTATTACGCAAAACCTAATGATTTCTGACTGTAACCCCATGATGTATATCTTGACCAAACAATTTCTAGGGGGCAAGTATTCAAAATGGATAATTATCCTACAGGAATTTGACTTGGAATTTGAAAAATCCAAGGTAAAGAAGTCTTTGGTTTTTGCTGAACTGATGTGTGATTTCCCGTCTACTGATACTGAAACTGTGGAAGAGCAGCCCATTGTGAACGAATCCTTGTTTCTTATCAGTACTCTTGATCCATGGTATCGGGATATTATTATTTATCTCCAAACCCAATATTTTCGGCCTAAAATCTCACAATTTCAGCAATGGAAAATATGTTTCCAATCCCAACAATACAATATTATTGGTGATACACTCTATCATCGTGGAGTGGATTTTGTTTTCCGACGCTGTCTTACTCATGAAGAAGCTGAGAAGGTTCTAAATGACTGTCATTCTGGAGCATGTGGCGGTCATATGTCTGGGTATGCCACAGCCCAAAGATATTATGCGCTGGTTATTTCTGGTCGTCCTTATTCAAAGATTGTATCTATGCAATCCAGAAATGCCACAATTTTCAGATCTTTGATCGTAAAATGTGTGCACCACCCGCTCCTCTTCATCCTATAATTGTTGTCAATCCTTTCGCAAAGTGGGGTATTGAATTTATTACATGTAACCCTCACTCGGTCGGGGGGCATGCGTATATTATCCTAGCGGTAGATTATTTTACTAGGTGGGCCGAGGGGATGCCTACATTTTCGGCAAGCGGCAAGACTACTGCAACTTTCGTATTCAATCATATAATTGCTAGATTCAATGTTCCTCAAGATATCATTACGGATCATGGAAGTCATTTTCGAAATATCATGATGACTGAACTGACATATCAACTTGGCCTGCGCCACGATAGTTCTACTCCATATTACCCATGGGCTAATGGTCTGGTTGAAGCTATCAATAAAGTTTTAGTCACTATGATTAAACGAATCATTGGTATTCATAAGTCGAATTGGCATACCATGCTATTTTCTGCACTTTGGGCATATCGGACCTCAATAAAAACATCAACTGGTTTCACTCCTTTTCGACTGGTTTACGGTTTGGAAGTTGTATTACCTATTGAATGCAAAATTCCATCATTAAAATTAGCCATAGAATTACTCCCAACTACTTAAGAAGAAGAGAAATGTTTTTTGTACTTAGCTCAGCTAGATGAGAATCGACACACTACTGCATTAGCAAACAAGACTCATGCAAAATGAATGAAAGCTCAGTACGACAAAAATGTTACACCTCGTAATTTTTCAGAAGGAGACCTAGTTTTAATATACAATCAAGCAAACGATAAGCTAGGGGCTGGAAAATTTGTACCTATGTGGCATGGTCCTTACATTGTTAAGCGAAAGCTGGCAAAAGGGGCCTATGAACTGATAGATTTTGACGGAGACTCTTTAGATAAACCCAGAAATGGGCATTATCTGAAGAGATATTATGCTTAAATTCTGAGTGGAGATTTTTATTAGATTAGTTTCTTTACTGTTGGTGTGTCTTAGATTATAAAAGCATTCCTAGTTTAGAGTGTGCTCTTATCACTATTCCTACTTATCTGGGTTTTACTCTTGATATTGCAGATGTCGACGTCTCTTCAAACATATATTGGTTTTGCTGATGGTGCTTGTCGTAGTACACAGAACATTTCTTCCACAACTTGGGTTATCTATTCACCCTCTGATGAGTTAGTATCCATGCATGAGGTAAGCCTAGGTCAAACAACAAATAAAATTGCAGAGTATAGTGCAGTGATTGAGTTATTATCTGAATCCATATCGTTTGGAATTTGGAGTTTGATTATTAGGTTGGATTCTGAACTCGTTGTATTACAGCTTAACAGGGTCTATGCCATTAGAAATCCAGTATTATTACAATTATTCTTGAGATTTCGTCTCTTGGAACGTGAATTTTATGTTAGGTCCCTATATCACTAGTATAGCCCCTTATTATTGTTAGTGTAAACCCCTTATTGTTATTATTGTACCCTTGTAACCCCCATTTTGTTATTATTGTGCCCTAAAATTATTATTGTTAGGTCGGCTAGGATTACATTGTGGCCCACTAGGATTACATTATGGCCCCATGGACTCCTATATATAGAAAGGAGGTTTTGTAAATTGTATCATCCAAGAATTGTTCATTTATGTAATGTATTGGAGGTTTCCCCCTCTAAGTGGCTCATTTCTAAGGCGTTTATATCTCTTTTCTTCTCTTTTTGAGTTGGTTACACAACATTTGGTATCAGAGCTTTGGATTCTAGGGTTTCGCTGCTCTAAACAGGTCATCGTGGAATTTTCGCTATAACAACATATTCTATGTCAGTTAGCAACTACTTTCTTAACTCATTTTCAGTTGCCTGTAAAATACAAAAATGGTACGGAACTATTGACTTCACTAAAACAATCCACATCCACCTATATTTCTGATCATATTCACGAATGGCGATGTAGAAGGCGTTTAGTGAAAGTTTTCATTCCGGATCAAATTTTGGTCGAATGGTTTATTAAATCATTAATACCCAAAATCACTGAAGATGTAGCTAAGGGAGGAGTTGTTACTAAAGAGAAAGTCATTTCTCAAGCTTAGTACCTCGACCTCGTTTATACGCAGTCAGGTACTTTACATGAAAAAATCCCTGATCTTCCAAAACACGGTCAAATAACTGCAGCTCCTTCAGGGTCTCATGCCGCTGATGGTATGCTTGGCTTAGTTAGTATTAAAAGCAAGAAGAAATCTTCAAATAATTCTTCTCCTATAATAACTTTACCTGATTCCCCGAAAGGAGATTCTTCCACTGCTTGCCGACATCCACATGTCGGAGAGTCATCTACGACCAAATCTAAATCCTACAAAGAAAATAAGGGGGAAGAATAAACAAACAAAATACAAAGATAAAATGGGAGCAAACTAAATGAATCTACTGACGAAAAACACAAACCTCGCTATCCTTGTTTCATTTGCGACGAGGATCATTTTACCAAAGAATGCCCACATCGAGCAGAGGTTTCGCAATTTGTTACAGGTTCTCAAATTCCTGCTGTCTTGAAGGATGCCTTTCCTACTCAAGATAGTAAGATTATTGGTTCTTCCTTGAATGCCTCAGAAGAACCCATTTTGATGATGTCTCATGTCAGGATTGCGACATGATCGCAAGATGATGGTAGTAAAAATCCTGTTGGTGGTAAAGAAGTAGAATCTTCTCATTCAAACACATCAACTACACCTCCTCCTGTTTCTGATCCGCTACAGATTGAGAAACCCAACTCAAACTTAATAATCAAACCGCCTGCTAAAGTTGTACTTCATAAATTAGCTTTCAATCCACATGTGAGAGCTGCTCAGAATTACAACATTGTTGAGGACTTAACTATTTCCCCTTTAGCAATGTCAGCTTTGGAAGTGCTACAATCGTGCCCAGCACAACGTAAATTACTATTGTCTGCCATAGGATATGTTGATATTCAGGATTCGAACCTAATAATCTTCGATTTATATATTAGTACACCTCGCCTACCCCATCAAATGGCTTTCCAGATTCCAGTATTAGTAAAAAAAAAACCTTTATTTCATGCTATAATTGATGAATGGGATTCAACGTGTATTATGTCGATCCAGTGTTGGAAATCGCTTGGTTCTCCCACACTCAATCAATCTCTGACAATTCTAAAAGCTTTTGATGGCCGAGGGTTCCATCCTTTTGGTATTTTTCAAAATTTACCTATAGAGGTAGAAGGAAAAACTGTAAATCCTGATGTGGAAGTGGTTGATGCCCCTCTAGATTACAACCTTCTCCTGGGTTGCAGTTGGTCTTTTTCTATGACTATTGTTGTTTCATTGGTCTTTCGTCTTATCAAGTTTCCACATAAAGGAAAGATCATTACAATATACCAACTGACTTATTTCTCATCCGATCCAGCCTCTACAAATAGTATCCAGCACATCGGTAAAATGGCTATCCCTTACAAAGATGTCAGCGTAGGTTTCATTAAAGATTCTGGTTTACTGGGAAATTTTTCCTTTCTTGCTCCTAACGTATCACCTCCTATCGCAAATATTCATATGATTTCATTGAATACTATTACTTTTGATGATCCTTGGATCGTACCTTCTGATTCCGAGGTGGGTTCATTTGATGGCACGATGCCTTTGAGTCCCTTTGAAATTGCATATCAGGCTGTACAATCGTTTTCTGATCCTTCTTCAACCGAAACTTATCTAATGAATGTGATCCATGAGGAATCACTTTCTATATCTAGCTCAGCTACAATGACATTTCCCAATCTTGTTGATACTGATGAGCAGATTCGTGAACTCTTGTTTGTTGATGATTTACCATGGGAAGATATACATCACCGATCTTCATTTTTACCTGAGCTTGATCATTTTGAAAATGATTCCTCTTCTATTTTTACTACTAATTATGTAAAAGAACCACAGAATCCATTGCAACATTCTGATTCTGAGTTAAATTTGAAAAATATCTCTCGAACGGTTCCTATTGACATTTCAGTTAAGCCAGGAATTGTTGAAAACATTCATATAGGTGCTTCCTGTATGGACGTTGAAATCCAAACTTATAAAGCCCTATTTCAAGAATTTCGTGATGTGTTTTCCTGCTCATATGATGCAATGTAGAAATCGATCTGTCAATTGTTGTTCATGAAATTAAGACTTACCCGGATGCTAAACCTGTTCGACAACACTTACGTCAAATACATCCGAGAAAATCTGCTGCTATCAAATCTGAAGTTGAGAAACTACTTCGTGCAGGTTTCATTTATCCAATTCCTTTAACCGATTGGGTATCGAATATTGTTCTTGTCAACAAAAAAAAGGAACGATAAGAGTATGTATCGACTATAGGGATATTAATAGAGCTTGTCCTAAAGATAATTATCCAACCCCTTATATCGATCAAATTATTGATGATTGTGCTAGTAGTGAAATGTTCTCCTTTATGGATGGTTTTTCTAGTTACAATCAAATCAACATACTCCCTACTGATCAGCCTAAAACAACTTTCATTTGTCCGTGGGGAACATTTTCTTATTGCAAACTACCCTTTGGATTGAAGAATGATGGGGCAACTTTTCAGAGGGCTATGTCTTATGCATTTCATGACATCAAGCACATTTTGTAGCCTTATCTCGATGATTTACCTACCCATTCATCATGTAGAGCCGGTCATCTCACTCATTTACGAGCTATCTTTAT
This sequence comes from Pinus albicaulis, assembly GCA_034641835.2. NCBI lineage: Eukaryota > Viridiplantae > Streptophyta > Pinopsida > Pinales > Pinaceae > Pinus > Pinus albicaulis. The sequence goes on along the minus strand of CM076570.1, from coordinate 36,975,419 downwards.
GAGATGTATGCCTTATCGAATTCGGCTAAATCCACACAAATTTTTTTTCTGTGTAGAATTGGGTCACATACTAGGATTTGTCGTTTCAAAAGCAGGCATTCGTGTTGATCCATAGAAGGTTGAAGCTATCGTCAATCTACCTCCTCCTTCGACTCTTTGCCAACTCCAAAGTTTGCAAGGGAAAGAAAACTTTTTACGTCGTTTCATTCCTAACTACGCCGAGTTAACAAAGGGTTTTACTAGGTTGTTATAACAGAATGTTCCATTCTTTTTGGATGAGATCGCTGATCGATCTTTTGATGCACTCAAACATGCGTTGACCCATGCACCGTTACTGCATCCTCCCAATTACAACCAGGATTATTTTTTGTACCTCGTCGCTTCTCATTCCACCATTGGGACGGTTTTAGTTCAGGAAGATGAATTCAACAATGAAAATGTGATTTACTATCTTAGTCGAAATCTGCATCTGACTAAGATAAAATATTCGCATGTGGAGAAACTAGCCTTGGCAGTTGTCCAAGTTGTCCAAAGATTTCGTCACTACATATTATTACGCAAAACCTAATGATTTCTGACTGTAACCCCATGATGTATATCTTGACCAAACAATTTCTAGGGGGCAAGTATTCAAAATGGATAATTATCCTACAGGAATTTGACTTGGAATTTGAAAAATCCAAGGTAAAGAAGTCTTTGGTTTTTGCTGAACTGATGTGTGATTTCCCGTCTACTGATACTGAAACTGTGGAAGAGCAGCCCATTGTGAACGAATCCTTGTTTCTTATCAGTACTCTTGATCCATGGTATCGGGATATTATTATTTATCTCCAAACCCAATATTTTCGGCCTAAAATCTCACAATTTCAGCAATGGAAAATATGTTTCCAATCCCAACAATACAATATTATTGGTGATACACTCTATCATCGTGGAGTGGATTTTGTTTTCCGACGCTGTCTTACTCATGAAGAAGCTGAGAAGGTTCTAAATGACTGTCATTCTGGAGCATGTGGCGGTCATATGTCTGGGTATGCCACAGCCCAAAGATATTATGCGCTGGTTATTTCTGGTCGTCCTTATTCAAAGATTGTATCTATGCAATCCAGAAATGCCACAATTTTCAGATCTTTGATCGTAAAATGTGTGCACCACCCGCTCCTCTTCATCCTATAATTGTTGTCAATCCTTTCGCAAAGTGGGGTATTGAATTTATTACATGTAACCCTCACTCGGTCGGGGGGCATGCGTATATTATCCTAGCGGTAGATTATTTTACTAGGTGGGCCGAGGGGATGCCTACATTTTCGGCAAGCGGCAAGACTACTGCAACTTTCGTATTCAATCATATAATTGCTAGATTCAATGTTCCTCAAGATATCATTACGGATCATGGAAGTCATTTTCGAAATATCATGATGACTGAACTGACATATCAACTTGGCCTGCGCCACGATAGTTCTACTCCATATTACCCATGGGCTAATGGTCTGGTTGAAGCTATCAATAAAGTTTTAGTCACTATGATTAAACGAATCATTGGTATTCATAAGTCGAATTGGCATACCATGCTATTTTCTGCACTTTGGGCATATCGGACCTCAATAAAAACATCAACTGGTTTCACTCCTTTTCGACTGGTTTACGGTTTGGAAGTTGTATTACCTATTGAATGCAAAATTCCATCATTAAAATTAGCCATAGAATTACTCCCAACTACTTAAGAAGAAGAGAAATGTTTTTTGTACTTAGCTCAGCTAGATGAGAATCGACACACTACTGCATTAGCAAACAAGACTCATGCAAAATGAATGAAAGCTCAGTACGACAAAAATGTTACACCTCGTAATTTTTCAGAAGGAGACCTAGTTTTAATATACAATCAAGCAAACGATAAGCTAGGGGCTGGAAAATTTGTACCTATGTGGCATGGTCCTTACATTGTTAAGCGAAAGCTGGCAAAAGGGGCCTATGAACTGATAGATTTTGACGGAGACTCTTTAGATAAACCCAGAAATGGGCATTATCTGAAGAGATATTATGCTTAAATTCTGAGTGGAGATTTTTATTAGATTAGTTTCTTTACTGTTGGTGTGTCTTAGATTATAAAAGCATTCCTAGTTTAGAGTGTGCTCTTATCACTATTCCTACTTATCTGGGTTTTACTCTTGATATTGCAGATGTCGACGTCTCTTCAAACATATATTGGTTTTGCTGATGGTGCTTGTCGTAGTACACAGAACATTTCTTCCACAACTTGGGTTATCTATTCACCCTCTGATGAGTTAGTATCCATGCATGAGGTAAGCCTAGGTCAAACAACAAATAAAATTGCAGAGTATAGTGCAGTGATTGAGTTATTATCTGAATCCATATCGTTTGGAATTTGGAGTTTGATTATTAGGTTGGATTCTGAACTCGTTGTATTACAGCTTAACAGGGTCTATGCCATTAGAAATCCAGTATTATTACAATTATTCTTGAGATTTCGTCTCTTGGAACGTGAATTTTATGTTAGGTCCCTATATCACTAGTATAGCCCCTTATTATTGTTAGTGTAAACCCCTTATTGTTATTATTGTACCCTTGTAACCCCCATTTTGTTATTATTGTGCCCTAAAATTATTATTGTTAGGTCGGCTAGGATTACATTGTGGCCCACTAGGATTACATTATGGCCCCATGGACTCCTATATATAGAAAGGAGGTTTTGTAAATTGTATCATCCAAGAATTGTTCATTTATGTAATGTATTGGAGGTTTCCCCCTCTAAGTGGCTCATTTCTAAGGCGTTTATATCTCTTTTCTTCTCTTTTTGAGTTGGTTACACAACATTTGGTATCAGAGCTTTGGATTCTAGGGTTTCGCTGCTCTAAACAGGTCATCGTGGAATTTTCGCTATAACAACATATTCTATGTCAGTTAGCAACTACTTTCTTAACTCATTTTCAGTTGCCTGTAAAATACAAAAATGGTACGGAACTATTGACTTCACTAAAACAATCCACATCCACCTATATTTCTGATCATATTCACGAATGGCGATGTAGAAGGCGTTTAGTGAAAGTTTTCATTCCGGATCAAATTTTGGTCGAATGGTTTATTAAATCATTAATACCCAAAATCACTGAAGATGTAGCTAAGGGAGGAGTTGTTACTAAAGAGAAAGTCATTTCTCAAGCTTAGTACCTCGACCTCGTTTATACGCAGTCAGGTACTTTACATGAAAAAATCCCTGATCTTCCAAAACACGGTCAAATAACTGCAGCTCCTTCAGGGTCTCATGCCGCTGATGGTATGCTTGGCTTAGTTAGTATTAAAAGCAAGAAGAAATCTTCAAATAATTCTTCTCCTATAATAACTTTACCTGATTCCCCGAAAGGAGATTCTTCCACTGCTTGCCGACATCCACATGTCGGAGAGTCATCTACGACCAAATCTAAATCCTACAAAGAAAATAAGGGGGAAGAATAAACAAACAAAATACAAAGATAAAATGGGAGCAAACTAAATGAATCTACTGACGAAAAACACAAACCTCGCTATCCTTGTTTCATTTGCGACGAGGATCATTTTACCAAAGAATGCCCACATCGAGCAGAGGTTTCGCAATTTGTTACAGGTTCTCAAATTCCTGCTGTCTTGAAGGATGCCTTTCCTACTCAAGATAGTAAGATTATTGGTTCTTCCTTGAATGCCTCAGAAGAACCCATTTTGATGATGTCTCATGTCAGGATTGCGACATGATCGCAAGATGATGGTAGTAAAAATCCTGTTGGTGGTAAAGAAGTAGAATCTTCTCATTCAAACACATCAACTACACCTCCTCCTGTTTCTGATCCGCTACAGATTGAGAAACCCAACTCAAACTTAATAATCAAACCGCCTGCTAAAGTTGTACTTCATAAATTAGCTTTCAATCCACATGTGAGAGCTGCTCAGAATTACAACATTGTTGAGGACTTAACTATTTCCCCTTTAGCAATGTCAGCTTTGGAAGTGCTACAATCGTGCCCAGCACAACGTAAATTACTATTGTCTGCCATAGGATATGTTGATATTCAGGATTCGAACCTAATAATCTTCGATTTATATATTAGTACACCTCGCCTACCCCATCAAATGGCTTTCCAGATTCCAGTATTAGTAAAAAAAAAACCTTTATTTCATGCTATAATTGATGAATGGGATTCAACGTGTATTATGTCGATCCAGTGTTGGAAATCGCTTGGTTCTCCCACACTCAATCAATCTCTGACAATTCTAAAAGCTTTTGATGGCCGAGGGTTCCATCCTTTTGGTATTTTTCAAAATTTACCTATAGAGGTAGAAGGAAAAACTGTAAATCCTGATGTGGAAGTGGTTGATGCCCCTCTAGATTACAACCTTCTCCTGGGTTGCAGTTGGTCTTTTTCTATGACTATTGTTGTTTCATTGGTCTTTCGTCTTATCAAGTTTCCACATAAAGGAAAGATCATTACAATATACCAACTGACTTATTTCTCATCCGATCCAGCCTCTACAAATAGTATCCAGCACATCGGTAAAATGGCTATCCCTTACAAAGATGTCAGCGTAGGTTTCATTAAAGATTCTGGTTTACTGGGAAATTTTTCCTTTCTTGCTCCTAACGTATCACCTCCTATCGCAAATATTCATATGATTTCATTGAATACTATTACTTTTGATGATCCTTGGATCGTACCTTCTGATTCCGAGGTGGGTTCATTTGATGGCACGATGCCTTTGAGTCCCTTTGAAATTGCATATCAGGCTGTACAATCGTTTTCTGATCCTTCTTCAACCGAAACTTATCTAATGAATGTGATCCATGAGGAATCACTTTCTATATCTAGCTCAGCTACAATGACATTTCCCAATCTTGTTGATACTGATGAGCAGATTCGTGAACTCTTGTTTGTTGATGATTTACCATGGGAAGATATACATCACCGATCTTCATTTTTACCTGAGCTTGATCATTTTGAAAATGATTCCTCTTCTATTTTTACTACTAATTATGTAAAAGAACCACAGAATCCATTGCAACATTCTGATTCTGAGTTAAATTTGAAAAATATCTCTCGAACGGTTCCTATTGACATTTCAGTTAAGCCAGGAATTGTTGAAAACATTCATATAGGTGCTTCCTGTATGGACGTTGAAATCCAAACTTATAAAGCCCTATTTCAAGAATTTCGTGATGTGTTTTCCTGCTCATATGATGCAATGTAGAAATCGATCTGTCAATTGTTGTTCATGAAATTAAGACTTACCCGGATGCTAAACCTGTTCGACAACACTTACGTCAAATACATCCGAGAAAATCTGCTGCTATCAAATCTGAAGTTGAGAAACTACTTCGTGCAGGTTTCATTTATCCAATTCCTTTAACCGATTGGGTATCGAATATTGTTCTTGTCAACAAAAAAAAGGAACGATAAGAGTATGTATCGACTATAGGGATATTAATAGAGCTTGTCCTAAAGATAATTATCCAACCCCTTATATCGATCAAATTATTGATGATTGTGCTAGTAGTGAAATGTTCTCCTTTATGGATGGTTTTTCTAGTTACAATCAAATCAACATACTCCCTACTGATCAGCCTAAAACAACTTTCATTTGTCCGTGGGGAACATTTTCTTATTGCAAACTACCCTTTGGATTGAAGAATGATGGGGCAACTTTTCAGAGGGCTATGTCTTATGCATTTCATGACATCAAGCACATTTTGTAGCCTTATCTCGATGATTTACCTACCCATTCATCATGTAGAGCCGGTCATCTCACTCATTTACGAGCTATCTTTATGAGATGTATGCCTTATCGAATTCGGCTAAATCCACACAAATTTTTTTTCTGTGTAGAATTGGGTCACATACTAGGATTTGTCGTTTCAAAAGCAGGCATTCGTGTTGATCCATAGAAGGTTGAAGCTATCGTCAATCTACCTCCTCCTTCGACTCTTTGCCAACTCCAAAGTTTGCAAGGGAAAGAAAACTTTTTACGTCGTTTCATTCCTAACTACGCCGAGTTAACAAAGGGTTTTACTAGGTTGTTATAACAGAATGTTCCATTCTTTTTGGATGAGATCGCTGATCGATCTTTTGATGCACTCAAACATGCGTTGACCCATGCACCGTTACTGCATCCTCCCAATTACAACCAGGATTATTTTTTGTACCTCACCACTTCTCATTCCACCATTGGGATGGTTTTAGTTCAGGAAGATGAATTCAACAATGATCATGTGATTTACTATCTTAGTCGAAATCTGCATCCGACTTAGATAAAATATTCGCATGTGGAGAAATTGGCCTCGGCAGTTGTCCAAGCTATCCAAATATTTCGTCATTGCATCTTATTACACAAAACCACAGTGATTTATGATTGTGACCCCATGATGTATATCTTGATAGTTATCCTGCAGGAATTTTACTTGGAATTTGAAAAATCCAAGGCAAAGAAGTCTTTGGTTTTTGCTGAACTGATGTGTGATTTCCCGTGTACTGATACTGAAATTGTGGCGGAGCAGCCCATTGTGGACGAATCCTTGTTTCTTATCGGTACTCTTGATCCTTGGTATGGGGATATTATTGTTTATCTCCAAACCCAATATTTTCGGCCTGAAATGTCACGATCTCAGCGACGGAAAATATGTTTCCAATCCCAACAATACAATATTATTGGTGATACACTCTATCGTCGTGGAGCAGATTCTGTTTTCCACCATTGTCTTACTCATGAAGAAGCTGAGAAGGTTCTAAATGACTGTCATTCGGGAGCATGTGGCAGGCATATGTCTAGGTATGCCACAGCCCAAAATATATTGCGTGCTGGTTATTTATGGTCGTCCTTATTCAAAGATTGTATCTATGCAGTTCGGAAATGCCACAATTGTCAAGTCTTTGATCGTAAAATGCGTGCACCACCCACTCCTCTTCACCCTATAATTGTTGTCGGTCCTTTCACAAAGTGGGGTATTGACTTTATTACATGTAACCCTCACTCGGCTGAGGGGCATGCGTATATTATCTTAGCGGTAGATTATTTTACTAAATGGGCCGAGGCGATGCCTACATTTTCGGCATACGGCAAGACTACTACGACTTTCGTGTTCAATCATATAATTGCTAGATTCGGTGTTCCTCAAGCTATCATTACGGATCATGGAAGCCATTTTTGAAATATCATGATGACTGAACTGATAGATCAACTTGGCCTATGCCATGATAGTTCTACTCCATATTACCCACAGGCTAATGGTCTGGTTGAAGCTATCAATAAAGTTTTAGTCACTATGATTAAACGAATCATTGGTGTTCATAAGTCGAATTGGCATACCATGCTATTTTCTGCACTTTGGGCATATCGGACCTCAATAAAAACATCAACTGGTTTCACTCCTTTTCAACTGGTTTACGGTTTGGAAGTTGTATTACCTATTGAATGCAAAATTCCATCATTAAAATTAGCCATAGAATTACTCCCAACTACTTAAGAAGAAGAGAAATGTTTTTTGTACTTAGCTCAGCTAGATGAGAATCGACACACTACTGCATTAGCAAACAAGACTCATGCAAAACGAATGAAAGCTCAGTACGATAAAAATGTTACACCTCGTAATTTTTCAGAAGGAGACCTAGTTTTAGTATACAATCAAGCAAACGATAAGCTAGGGGCTGGGAAATTTGTACCTATGTGGCATGGTCCTTACATTGTTAAGAGAAAGCTGGCAAAAGGGGCCTATGAACTGATAGATTTTGACGGAGACTCTTTAGATAAACCCAAAAATGGGCATTATCTGAAGAGATATTATGCTTAAATTCTGAGTGGAGATTTTTATTAGATTAGTTTCTTTACTGTTGGTGTGTCTTAGATTATAAAAGCATTCCTAGTTTAGAGTGTGCTCTTATCACTATTCCTACTTATCTGGGTTTTACTCTTGATATTGCAGATATCGACGTCTCTTCAAACATATATTGGTTTTGCTGATGGTGCTTGTCGTAGTACACAGAACATTTCTTCCACAACTTGGGTTATCTATTCACCCTCTGATGAGTTAGTATCCATGCATGAGGTAAGCCTAGGTCAAACAACAAATAAAATTGCAGAGTATAGTGCAGTGATTGAGTTATTATCTGAATCCATATCGTTTGTAATTTGGAGTTTTATTATTAGGTTGGATTCCCGAACTCGTTGTATTGGCTGTACCTAATGGTCTATGCCATTAGAACCAAACATTATTACAATTATTCTGAGATTTCATGCCTCTTGAACGTGAATTTTATGTTAGGTCCCTATATCACTAGTATAGCCCCTTATTATTGTTAGTGTAAAACCCCTTATTGTTATTATTGTACCCTTGTAACCCCCATTTTGTTATTATTGTGCCCTTAAATTATTATTGTTAGGTCGGCTAGGATTACATTGTGGCCCACTAGGATTACATTATGGCCCCATGGACTCCTATATATAGAAGGAGGTTTTGTGAATTGTATCATCCAAGAATTGTTCATTTATGTAATGTATTGGAGGTTGCCCCCTCGAAGTGGCTTATTTCTAAGGCGTGGATATATCTTTTCTTCTATTTTTGTTGGTTACAGAACATTTGCACGTAGCATTGGATTCTAGGTTTCATCGTCCAAACCAAGTCATCGTGAATTTTCGCTATAACAACATATTCTACCTATTCTATGTCGGCTAGCAATTACTTTCTTAACTCATTTTCGCTGGGTTCTAAAATACAAAATACACTTAATTTATTGACTTCACTAAAAAAATCCATGTCCACGTATATTTTTTATCATATTCACGAATGGCGACGTAGAAGGCGTTTAGTGAAAGTTTTCATTTTGGATCAAATTTTGGCGGAATGGTTCATTAAATCACTACTACCAAAAATAACTAAAGATGTAGCTAAGGGAGGAGTTGTTACTTAAGAGCAATTCATTGCTCAGGCTCAGTACCTCGACCTCATTTATACGCAGTCATGTACTTTACATGAAAAAATCCCTGATCTTCCAAAACACGGTCAAATAACTGCAGATCCTTTAGGGTCTCATGCCGCTGATGGTATGATTGGTTCAATTAGTACTAAAAGCAAGAAGAAATCTTCAAATAATTCTTCTCCTATAATAACTTTACTTGATTCCCCAAAAGGAGATTCTTCCGCTGAAGTTTCTGCCGACATCCATGTCGTAGAGTCATCTATGACCAAATCTAAATCTGGCAGTAAAAAGAAGGGGAAGAATTAAAAAAAACAAAATTCAAAAGATAAAATAGATAAAAATGAATCTACTGACGAAAATCACAAACCTCGCTATCCTTGTTTCATTTGCGACGAGGATCATTTTACCAATGAATGCCCACATCAAGCAAAGGTTTCGAAATTCGTTAAAGGTTCTCAAACGCCTGCTGTCTTGAAGGATCCTTTTCCTACTCAAGATAGTAAGATGATTGGTTCTACCTAGAACGCCTCAGAAGAACCCATTATGATGATGTCTCATGTCAGGATTGCGATGTGATCACAAGATTATGGTAGTAAAAATCCTGTTGGGGGTAAAGAAGTGGAATATTCTAATTCAAACACATCAACTACACCTCCTCCTGTTTCTGATCCACTACAGATTGAGAAACCCAACTCAGACTTAGTAATCAAACCGCCTGCTAAAGGTGTACTTTGTAAATCAGCTTTCAATCCACATGCGAGAGCTGCTCATAATTACAACATTGTTGAGGACTTAGCTATTTCCCCTTCAGCAATGTCGGCTTTGGAAGTGTTGTAATCATGCCCAACACAGCGTAAATTACTATTGTATTCCATAGGAGCTGTCAATATTCAGGATTCGAATCTAATAATCTTCGATTTAGAGAATAGTACACCCCGCCTACCCCATCAAATGGCTTTCCAGATTCCAGTATTAGTCAAAAATAGACCTTGATTTCATTCTGTTATTGATGAAGGGGCTTCTACGTGTATTATGTCGATCCAGTGTTGGAAATCGCTTGGTTCTCCCACACTCAATCAATCTCCAACAATTCTAAAATCTTTTGATGGCCGAGGGTTCCATCCTTTTGGTATTTTTCAAAATTTACTTAGAGAGGTAGAAGGAAAAACCGTAAATCTCGATGTGGAAGTGGTTGATGCCCATCTAGATTACAACCTTCTCCTGGGTCGCAGTTGGTCTTATGTTATGACTGCTATTGTATCATTGTTATTTTGGCTTATCAAGTTTCCACATAAAGGAAATATCGTTAAAATAGACCAGCTGACTTATTTCTCATCCGATCCAGCCTCTACAGATAGTATTTAGCACATCGGTAAAACGACTATCCCTTAAAAGGATGTCGGCATAGGTTTGATTAAAGATTCTGGTTTACTGGGAACTTTTTCCTTTCCTGCTCCTAACGTATCTCCTCCTATTGCAAATATTCATATGATTTCATCAAATACTGTTACTTTTGATGATCCTTGGATCATACCTTCTGATTCCGAGGTGGATTCATTTGATGGCGCGATGCCTTTGAGTCCCTTTGAAATTGCATATCAGGCTATACAGTCATTTTCTGATCCTTCTTCAACCAAAAATGATCCAATGAATGTGATCCATGAGGAATCACTTTCTATATCTAGCTCAACTACAACAAGATTTCTTGATCTTGTTCATACTGATGAACAGATTCATGAATTCTTGTCTGTTGATGATTTACCATGGGAAAATCTACATCACCGATCTTCATTTTTACCTGAGCTTGATCATTTTGAAAATTATTTCTCTTCTATTTTTACTACTGATTATGTCAAAGAACCACATAATCCATTGCAACATTCTGATTCTGAGTTAAACTTGGAAAATATCTCTCGAACGGTTCCTATTGACATTTCAGTTAAGCCAGGAATTATTGAAAACATTCATATAAGTGCTTCCTGTACGGACGATGAAATCAAAAATTATAAAGCCCTATTTCAAGAATTCCGTGACGTGTTTGCCTGGTCATATGAAGAAATGCTAGGAATCAATCCATCAATTGTTGTCCATGAAATTAAGACTTACCCGGATGCTAAACCTGTCCGACAACGCTTACGTCAAATACATCCGAGAAAAGCTGCTGCTATCAAAGCCGAAGTTGAGAAATTACTTCGTGCAGGTTTCATTTATCCAATTCCTTTAATCGATTGGGTATCGAATATTGTTCCTATCAACAAAAAACAAGGAACGATAGGAGTTTGTATCGACTATAGGGATATTAATCGAGCTTGTCCTAAAGACAATTATCCAACCCCTTATATCGATCAAATTATTGATGATTGTGCCGATAGTGAAATGTTCTCCTTTATGGATGGTTTTTCTGGTTACAATCAAATCAACATACTCCCTGTTGATCAACCTAAAACAACTTCCATTTTTCCGTGGGGAACATTTGCTTATTGCAAACTACCCTTTGGATTGAAGAACGCTGGGGCAACTTTTCAAAGGGCTATGTCTTACACATTTCATGACATCAAACACATTGTGCAGCCTTATCTCGATGATTTACCTGCCCATTCATCGCGTAGAGCCAATCATCTCACTCATTTACGAGCTATCTTTATGAGATGTAGGCATTATCAAATTTGGATGAATCCACACAAATGTGTTTTCTATGTAGAATCGAGTCGCTTACTAGGATTTATCGTTTCAAAAGAAGGCATTCGTGTCGATCCTTCGAAGGTGGAAGCTATCGTCAATCTACCTCCTCCTTCGACTCTTTGCTAACTCCAATGTTTGCAAGGGAAAGCAAAATTTTTACGTCGTTTCATTCCTAACTATGCCGAGTTAACAAAGGGTTTTACCAGGTTGTTAAAATAGAACATTCCATTCTTTTGGGATGAGATTTTTGATTGATCTTTTGATGCACTCAAACACGCGTTAACCCATGCACCGTTATTACATCCTCCCAATTACAGCCAGGATTATTTTTTGTACCTCGCCGCTTCTCATTCCACCATTGGGATGGTTTTAGTTTAGGAAGATGAATTCAAAAATGAACATGTGATTTACTATCTTAGTCGAAATCTGCATCCGACTGAGATGAAATATTCGCATGTGGAAAAATTGGCCTTGGCAACTATCCAAGCTGTCCAAATATTTCTCTGTCATCAGATCTATTACACAAACAACGTTGATTTATGATTGTGACCTATGATGTATATCTTGATAGTTATCTTGCAGGAATTTGACTTGGAATTTGAAAAATCCAAGGCAAATAAGTCTTTGGTTTTTGCTGAACTGATGTGTGATTTCCCGTCTCCTGATACTGAAACTGTGGCGGAGCAGCCCATTGCAGACGAATCCTTGTTTCTTATCAGTACTCTTGATCCTTGTTATGGGGATATTATTGTTTATCTCAAAACCCAATCTTTTCGGCCTGAAATCTCATGATCCTAGCGACGAAAAATATGTTTCCAATCCCAACAATACAATATTATTGGTGATACACTCTATCATCGTGGAGCGGATTCTGTTTTCCGACATTGTCTTACTCATGAAGAAGCTGAGAAGGTTCTGAATGACTGTCATTTTGGAGCATGTGGTGGTCATATGTCTGGGTATGCCATAGCCTAAAATATATTGCGTGCTGGTTATTTTTTTTCTGTCCTTATTCAAAGATTGTATCTATGCAATCCGAAAATGCCACAACTGTCAGATCTTTGATTGTAAAATGCGTGCACCACCCGCTCCTCTTCACCCTATAATCGCTGTTGGCCCTTTCAAAAAGTGGGGTATTGACTTTATTACATGTAACCCTCACTCGGCCGGGGGGCATGCATATATTATCTTAGCGGTAGATTATTTTACTAAGTGGGCCGAGGCGATGCCTACATTTTCGGCAGACGGCAAGATTGCTACAACTTTCGTGTTCAATCATATAATTTCTAGATTCGGTGTTCCTCAAGCTATCATTACGGATCATGGAAGTCATTTTCGAAATATCATGATGACTGAACTGACATATCAACTTGGCCTGCGCCATGATAGTTCTACTCCATATTACCCGCAGGCTAATGGTCTGGTTGAAGCTATCAATAAATTTTTAGTCACTATGATTAAACGAACCATTTGTATTCATAAGTTGAATTGGAATACCATGCTATTTTCAACACTTTGGGCATATCGGACCTCAGTAAAAACATCAACTGGTTTCACTCCTTTTCAACTGGTTTATGGTTTGGAAGCTGTGTTACGTATTGAATGCGAAATTCCGTCATTAAATTTAGCCATAGAATTACTCCCAGCTACTTCTGAAGAAGAGAAACGTTTTTTGTACTTAGCTCAACTAGATGAGAATCGATGCACTGCTGCATTAGCAAACGAGACTCATGAAAAACGAATGAAAGCTCAGTACGACAGAAATGTTACACCTCGCAATTTTTTAGAAGGAAACCTAGTTTTAGTATACAATCAAGCGAACGATAAGCTAAGGGCTGGAAAATTTGTACCTATGTGGCATGGTCCTTACATTGTTAAAAGAAAGCTGGCAAAAGGGGCCTATGAACTGATAGATTTTGACGGGGTCCCTTTAGATAAACCCAGAAATGGGCTTTATCTAAAGAGATATTACGCTTAAATTCTGAGTGGATATTTTTGTTAGATTAGTTTCTTTACTATTGGTGTGTCTTAGATTAGAAAAGCGTGCCTAGTTTAGGGTATGCTCTTATCACTATTCCTGCTTATCTGGGTTTTTAATCTTGATATTGCAGATGTCGACGTCTCTTCAAACATACATTGGTTTTGCTGATGGTGCTTATCGTAGTACATGGAACATTTCTTCCGCAGCTTGGGTTATCTATTCACCCTTTGATGAGTTAGTATCCATGCATGGGGTAAGCCTAGGTCAAACAACAAATAAAATTGCAGAGTATAGTGCAGTGATTGAGTTATTATCTGAATCCATATCGTTTGGAATTTGGAGTTTGATTATTAGGTTGGATTCTGAACTCGTTGTATTACAGCTTAACAGGGTCTATGCCATTAGAAATCCAGTATTATTACAATTATTCTTGAGATTTCGTCTCTTGGAACGTGAATTTTATGTTAGGTCCCTATATCACTAGTATAGCCCCTTATTATTGTTAGTGTAAACCCCTTATTGTTATTATTGTACCCTTGTAACCCCCATTTTGTTATTATTGTGCCCTTAAATTATTATTGTTAGGTCGGCTAGGATTACATTGTGGCCCACTAGGATTACATTATGGCCCCATGGACTCCTATATATAGAAAGGAGGTTTTGTAAATTGTATCATCCAAGAATTGTTCATTTATGTAATGTATTTGAGGTTTCCCCCTCAAAGTGGCTTATTTCTAAGGCGTTGATATCTCTTTTCTTCTATTTTTGGAGCTGGTTACACAACATTTGGTATCAGAGCTTTGGATTCTAGGGTTTCGCTGCTCCAAACAGGTCATCGTGGACTTTTCGCTATAACAACATATTCTATGTCAAGCGAAGAACTACTTTCTAACTCATTTTCGCCTTGCCCTGTAGTAAATACAACAATGGTATCGAACTATTGACTTCACTAAAACAATCCACATCCACCTATATTTCGATCATATTCACGTAATGGCGATGTAGAAGGCGTTTTAGTGAAAGTTTTCATTCCGATCAAATTTTGGTCGAATGGTTTATTAAAATCATTAATACCCAAAATCATCAAGATGTAGCTATGGAGGAGTTGTTACCAAAGAGAAAGTCATTTCTCAAGCACACTCTCGACTCGTTTATACGCAATGCACTTACATGAAAAATCCCCGATCTTCCAAAACACGGTCAAATAACTGCAGCTCCTTCAGGGTCTCATGCCGCTGATGGTATGCTTGGCTTAGTTAGTATTAAAAGCAAGAAGAAATCTTCAAATAATTCTTCTCCTATAATAACTTTACCTGATTCCCCGAAAGGAGATTCTTCCACTGAAGTTTCTGCCGACATCCATGTCGTAGAGTCATCTACGACCAAATCTAAATCTGGCAGTAAAAATAAGGGGAAGAATAAAAACAAACAAAAATAAAAAGATAAAATAGATAAAATGAATCTACTTACGAAAAACTTAAACCTCGCTATCCTTGTTTCATTTGCGACGAGGATCATTTTACCAAAGAATGCCCACATCAAGCAAAGGTTTCGAAATTCGTTAAAGGTTTTCAACAGCCTGCTGTCTTGAAGGATCCTTTTCCTACTCAAGATAGTAAGATGATTGGTTCTACCTCGAATGCCTCAAAAGAACCAATTATGATGATGTCTCATGTCAGGATTGCGACGCAATCGCAAGATTATGGTAGTAAGAATCCTGTTGATGGTAAAGAAGAAGAATCTTCTAATTCAAACACATCAACTACACCTCCTCCTGTTTCTGATCCGTTACATATTGAGAAACCCAACTCAAACTTATTAATAAAACCACCTACTAAAGGTGTACTTCGTAAATCATCTTTCAATACACATGCGAGAGCTGCTCAGAATTACAACATTGTTGAGGACTTAGCTATTT